>OMNW01014494.1:0-24468 GCA_900303245.1 Selene dorsalis
TGCATATTGCTGGGCTTTTTAATAAATAGTAAAATGTAGTATTTTGTTAAATTTAAGTGCTTTTCAGTCTTTAACACTGAATCATTCTGCGGTAAATGTTCTGTAAAAATATTAACTGTACTGACAATTTCATAAATCTGTATAGATTAAAAAGCCCCTGTGTTTTAGAATTAGTCTTTCTTTGTCATTTGGAACTAAAGAATTTGAAAAATTGTTTTCTAGGCGCGAGAAATATTAGTTTTAGACATAAATAAAATATTATTACTAGATTACCCACCTTGCCATGAATGAATGTTTTAGGGGTCATTGCTCCAAATTATATGACTTGTACATTTGCTACTGTAATTAATGTCAGAGTTGATTTATAGTGAAACTAGAGGAGCTGGGCCTTTTCCCCTGTCTCATCTGCTGCAGGCCTTTAGCAGCTGAACACCCACAGTACATTCTGTACATGCATCGGGTATATAGGTCTGACTGCCTGGTATAGGCCCATCACTGCTGCACTGAATTTCACAGATGGAGGTTGACATCTCATGTCAGGGTGTGGACGATTCCTGCTGCGCCGTGTGTGAAGAAATCTTCCTGGTTCCCGAGGTCCTCTGCTGCATTGGCTGTGGCCGGAGCTTCTGTGACTCTTGTCTGGAGCAGTTCTGGATACAACATGACACTAAAGAGTGTCCTCTCTGCTTTAAAAAGAGCCCCGGACTTCCACATAAATTATGTGTGGCACATGGCAAGAGATTGTTTCTTCTCTGTGTGGCTGATCTGGAGCCTGTCTGCTCTATGTGCCACAGATCAGGCCTGCATGTGAATCACAAAGTGTATCCCATGAAGGAGGCATTCACGGATTGTAGGGTAAGTTAAATAAGCGTTTAATGTTGGTTTTGATTTTTGAAATCATTTGGAGCATTTTATGACAATGCGTAGTGTATGTATATATTTTAATAATAGGTTTAATAGGAAGAATTATATGGGTCAGGGATTGTTCTCAGTCTGCAATTATGAACACAAAAAAGTTTGACATCAAAATTTCAATCCAGAAAATGCAACAGTCATAGCAAACATCTGTTTCACAGGGACTCCCTGATCCTCCCCATCGGCTCAGTAATCTATGCGCTGCAGAAATGTGACTGTCAGCTCCTCATTATCTCTGTGTTTGCTTGTGTATCTCAATGAGATGCCTGCGTGTGCACAAGCATGTGTGTTTAGACATAAATCCACACAGCAAAACAATCCATCTGTCTTTTACCAATTAATTTGATTTCATCCATTTTTTTTCATTCATTTCATCTGTCATTCAACAAATGACTAATATGAAGATTAAAGCAACTGAAACAAAGTGCCATTAAGTTTAATTGCACTCATGTATTAGAACTTTTTTGAAAATTATGCTGTGAAATATTGAAGACAGCACAAAAGAACTGCTGTTGATTCGAGGCAGGGCGGGTGGGATCTGTCTGTGTGTGTGTGTGTGTGTGTGTTGCTGTTGTTAACAGCTTTTGGCTGTTACCATCGACTGCTCTGAACTGCTGCCCTGACTCTGGCACGGATGCAAATCATAATCACTTATTTGCTTAGGGATTGCTTTGGAGTTATTTTCACTTGCCGAATTACACAGAATCAGTTCAAGACCAAATTACTGGTGGCATCTTCCCCTACAAATTATTATTATTATCACAATGTTTACACAGTTATGCTGAACTGTGGTATGTTTAAGCAACTCTTAATGGACTTTAAATGTAAAATGCATTTACACCTGGCTTTATTACACTCTTAAAACTTTAAATTGCTGTGTAATAGTTTCAAAAGCAACTATAAACTAACTTATACAGCAAACTGTAATTACTATATCTACATAACTTAAGACTGGCTGTGAATCCCAGAGCATGTGTGAGATTTATAAGAGCACGTGTGTGATAGATTGGACTTAAAGCACTGCAGGCCTACCGAGTGTTTTCTTGTGGCAGGATCATATTCCCCAGGCTTTTCTATCACTATCCATGCTCTAAACTTATTTTTGGTGCAACATTGATTCTAGTAATCCAACTCCCACAACAAAGTACAGAGTTACAGCTCAAATAAGGTTAGCTAACTGTTAAATACTTTTGAAATTAACAAATTAATCCTCAAGAGCCTAGCGTTTGAACACCTTACTTTGAAATACCCTCTGTTCGCTCTTGAATAAGTCAGTGGTGTGCTGGCTGAGTAACGTGAGCCAGAGTTGTCAGTGTTTTTATACCAGAAGGGGCTTTGACTCTGATATCTTAAAAATAACCACGGGTCAGTTTTTAAAAATCTGTTGTCCAAAGCTAAACTTGACCGTGAAGAAAATTGTTCCAGTGGTCAGCAGGAGGATATTTCTTTACTCACATAACTTCAGTCCAAATCGGTTACTTCTGTCTATTTATATCCCCACCCTGACTCTTATTTTGGACATTGTTTCTCTCTAAACCCTTCATTACACTTGACAGATCATTTCAACACTGTTCTCAAATAACTTAGAGGTGATGATCATAAAACTCCAATCCAAAGGCCAACTCAAGTGCAAATATTCCCCTGTCACTTTACTCTCTTTTGTCATGACTGGATTAGTCAGGGTATTATTTGCTCTGATGTGCACAGACACAATGTCTTGAATGTAAATACAGTCTCTTTTATTCTGAGGTGTGGTGTTTATTTGAGAACCCGCACTGTGCATGCTCAATGCAGCACAGCATAACATGGGATATGCCTTTGAGAGCTGAGGTATTAACACTTATTCCTGAGGTTAAGATGAGCTAGCCTTACGGAGACATGGGAGGGGCCTCGGATCCTGCCTTGTCATCAAAGCCCCGCGAAAAAGAATGGCAACCAGACGTGTTCATGCTGAAGATGACCTTTCCTGTCCACTTTGTGGACATATTCTCAGCCAGCCAGTGGTGCTCACTTGCAGACATAGATTCTGTAAAGCCTGTCTAAAAGACAGCTGGGACACACAAGGCAGTGAGGATTCACACTTCTGTCCTCTGTGTTGGCGCCGGTCATCCATGGATCAAATAGTGGTGAGCTCTATGCTGGAGAGGGCCTGTGAATCCTTCAAGGAAGACAGAGGCAGGAATGACCCGGAGGCGTGTAAGGAACATGGAGAGAAGTTTACACTGTTCTGTTTGGAGGACCTGGAACCCATCTGTGGTTTGTGTGGGAAAGCAGCCGTGCACATTGGACACAGGCTCTATCCTATTAGGGAAGGTGCTCATGACTGTAAGGTAGGCATGTTAAATTTAAAGTTGGTCACCTCAATGTTGCACACTGTGGCACATTTTCATTGTTTTGTTTTTTAAAAATCTGCTTTCTTGAAAACCTTGCATCAACAAGAACTCCTCTACCTTCTGCCCACCTTCTCTTTTCCTCCTGATGATTGCTGCTGTGATGGATGATGAAGAAATGTTTATTGAAATATGTCTTAAATGTGTAAAGACTTGTGCCCAAGGTTAACAGTAGTGAACTGTAAGATGACCGACAGTCATAATTAATTAGCTTGACTGATCAAGTTACAAATTTATAAATGATATCTCAGTGGCTATCCATCACTGTGTGAATGGAAGATGTGCCACATTGTAACTGGATGTTATTTTCATTTAAAGCTTGCCACCATTTAAAAACACACACTTCACTGTGTTTAAACACTGATTCTGGTTTACTCACTTCCTTTGTGCTTTGCCCGAGCCTGACATGCTGACGTGTTGGGCAGAGTTCATTAACATTCTAATAATAGATTTATATTTTTGGTTTCCTGTTGCTGCTGGGATCTCGAGAGGACTGAAACACGACTCCCACAAGGTTTGCTGGTTTGTTGGTGATGCTACGTTCATTCTACTCTTGCACTCGTCTGTCTTCTCTTAGGACTGTGAAAACCTTGAGTATTCATGTGAAATCAGTCCACTGGATGCCATATTGTGCCCCTACCAGGAATCTAAGCTGCATGGGGGACTGTTCCTAGGGCATTCGCTATGGATGTGTCTCTTTAATTTGATGCTGCTGCATTGTATAGCTGTGCATTTACAGGGAATGCTGCCATGTGGCAGCTGAAAGCCCCGCATTGTGCCGACAGCTTGGCCACCTGCCAGAGTGACCTTGCTTTTAAGTGTGGGTGCCCTGTCATTGACTTTGTAGGAGGAACTGAAGAACGCTCTGCTGCCACTGAAAGAGAAGTTGCAGCAGTACAAGAAAGCAAAAACTGTCTGTGAGGAAATGGCAGGGCATGTTAAGGTACTGTCAGACCCATCAGTACCAAATACTACTTTTGATGGCCCATGTGTGGAGGTAATGATTACCCATCAATCACTTGTCTTTCCAGAACCAAGTTCAACATACCGAAACACAGATCAAAGAGGGATTTCAAGCCCTTCACCGTTTCCTGAAAGAGGAGGAGGCTGCCAGGCTTTCCACTCTGAAGGCTGAGGAAGAACAGAAAAATCGGATGATAAACCAGACGATTGAGGAAATGGACAGTGAAATGATATCTCTCTCCAACACCATCAAATTAGTAGAACAGGAGATGAAGTCTCATGATGTCCCATTCCTTAAGGTAAAAGGACTGTTACTTGACACAATTTGTGCAACAGTTCACCTGTTGTTTGACATTAACAAAGGTTGTTCTCCCTCATTTTTTCCTCAGAACTACAAGGAAACAATAAAGAGGTAAGGGGTACTGCCACATCTAATAGTATCCAGTCAGACTTGGATAATTAAGATTTATAGACACAATGCTCAACATCTAACCACTAAAGTATGTCTTCAGAACCTGGCGGACTTCCCTGGATCCAGAGATGATTTCAGGAGCTCTGATTGATGTGGCCAAGCACTTGGGCTCTCTGAAATATAAAGTGTGGGAGAGGATGAAGAGGATAGTTAAATATAGTGAGTTCCTCATACAATTCTTTTGTCATGTGATAATGGTCAGTTGTTTTCCTGCCATGAGTAACTTCTATTAATTTCCCTCCCTCTCTCTTGAGACCCTGTGATTCTGGATCCAAACACAGCAGCAAGTTGCTTCATCCTCTCGGAGGATCTCACAGTGGTGCAGACCTCTGCCCAGAATTTCAAGCTTCCAGACAATCCAGAACGCTTTGACATCAGCGCTGAGATGCTGGCTGCTGAGGGCTACACCTCTGGACGCCACAGTTGGGATGTGGAGGTGAAGGACAACACTTACTGGGTATTGGGTATAGCCAGTGAGTCCATCAACAGGAAGGGAAAGCACGTGTTGACACCAGCAGAGGGGTTCTGGACTATTAGATTTCGCAATGGAGAGCACAAGGCCTGCACGGCACCATGGGAGCCACTGAATATGACCAAGGTGCCAGAAGTGATAAGAGTAGTTTTAGACATGGACAGAGGCAAGGTGACCTTTTATGACCCCGGAGAGAGAACACCTCTTTACACCTTCCTGGATGTCATCACGCCCAGAGCCTTTCCCTACTTTTGCACTGCCTGCAAAGAGCATCCACTGAAGGTCCTCCCAGCAAGGATATCCTTATCAACAGACCACTAATTCATATTTGACATAAATGGCCAAACATTTTATAAAAATCCAATTAATTAAAGAGAGAACAGATTAAGGTTGTGAAGATTTGACTATTTTTTCTTTTGCAGGAAATGATGCAGTATCAATGTATAGCACTTATTTGCTGTTAAAGTTGAAATGCATCTTGAAGTTTTTTTTTCTTTCTTTTTTTTTTAAACGAATGACTGAAGCAAACACAGACATGTTTTAAAATATTTAATTTGAGTTACAATAAAACAAATGTAGTCTGGAAGATTTTAAACTGTAAATAACTTTACAATCTGTAACACCCATATATTACTACACCGATAAGATTTATTACGTTGAATGACTGCGACTATGTGTGACTCAGCTTTGAATGGTACACAATCTCTATTGTGACTTCCATATTTCTTTGAACTCCTTTCCACGAAGAGCATAAAAAAAATGAAACACAGATTTGAAGTTCTGTATAAGGCACATACAGTATATGTATTTGCAAACCCGTGCCAGTGTTGTTCAGAGGTTCCAATGTGACATTTGAGATTAGTTTTCCATTGCAGTAACGAGTTTTCTATGGTTAGCATTTGATTTAGTAGCAACATGTACAGCATGTTCAAGACTGGCCTTTCAGTCTCATCCAAACACATGGCAGTAACTCCATAGCTTCACACTCACGTATTGCTTAAACCCACACAGAAGTAATCTTGCAGCTTATTTCATGTATGGGTGAAAAAAACCCTGGAACAACGTTGGACATGATACTACAGTACCCGTGCTGTCCTAACCACATTACTGTAACATGCTCCTATTTCAGATGGGTTGTGGGAGATACCCTCTTTATATTCGGTGATGCTCAAAGGCTTTTTGAGGTGTTGATTTAATAATTAAAAAGAGGTTATTAAAGGGAATAAATGCCCTCACATTATTGTCCTGGTGTGTTACTCATACAGTGTTAAAACCTCATCTGTAACAGTACTCTGTCTATGTAAGTAGTCCTCTCAACTCTGTTCCCTGAAGGTTTAAAACTCGGGCAGGTGGTCCATCAAGACTGATCTCAAACCAGCATATGAATGTTATCCTCTCCCTGTATAGCACCTATTCCACTGAGGCCCTATGACTGCCCCTCTATGACCTACATGTCATAGAGACATTCTTCCCTCCACTATTGCATTGTATAACTCTTCATCTACAGCCTGATAAACTGCAGCTCTAGTGTTCAAAAAGTAGATCTGATCAGCTGTGAGACGTGGGTCGTATCCCTCCCTCTGCAGCCTGGTTTTCTGAATTTTAAATGTACCTATGTAGGAATGTGGAGAGAAATAAAAAGAGATTACGATTTATTGACATGAAATCATCAGTGATGTTTTTTTATGAACTCTGGAGGGATATTGGGATAGTTTACCTGTGGTGTCTACGTGTGGGGAGATTCGCAGGAACACAGGGCGCGCATATGGGGGAAGCCCTCGCTGGACTTTCTGCAAGAAATCATTGCAGTCAAAAGTCCCTGTCGTGTCTGCAATAGCAGCCATGCCCGCCTTACCTTCCACACCTGGTACGAAACACAGAGAGAAATGCCTGTCAAGTCATGAGTACCACAAAAAGTGAGATGCATTAAAGTGAAACAACAATTTAGCGACAGATATGATGCTAAAAGAACTAGGCATCACCTGGCACTGCCACACCATACACTGCCACATCGGTCTGGCCCAGGAGACTGCTGAGTATGCCCTCCACCTCGGTAGTGGAGACGTTTTCTCCTCGCCAACGGAATGTGTCTCCACCGCGGTCTCGGAAGTACATGTAGCCCAGGTCATCCATCACTAGCACGTCACCTAGGATACACAGATGGGAAAAAAAAACCTGACACGTCTAGTCTAGTTCGGCTAAATAATAATTAACCATTACCCGTGTTGAACACTGACAAAGGAAGATTGTGTCATTATTTTTCAGAGTTTGAACTGAACACTGCTGGATATGTTGAGTGTTAAAGTACAACAAATACACAGGGTTACTCACCTGATAAATATGCAGAATCATTTTTCTTAAAGACATTGTGTGCTATCTTCTTCCTTGTAGCATCCTGATTAGCGTAGCCATCAAATCGCCGCAGCGGATCCTGCTGGTTGATGCGACCTACCAGAAGTCCCGGCTCACCTGCAGGGCATGGAGGAAACCAATGTGAGTGTTTCTAGATGCTCTAAACAGTTTATAGTCACACTCTATCTTGAGCATTGTTGAGTCATTGTTGTTGTATAAATATTAGTTACCAGGGCGACAAGGTACACAGAGGCCCCGGCTGTCGCGAATTAGCTCCATGGTGTCCTCGTCAACCCTCACCAAACGGATAGGGTATACATTGGGAAGAATGCGACTGTTGAATCCGCAAGCTCCCACCTAGTAGAACATGATTTGTCAAACTGTGACGCACGCATACTTCATCAGTGAATAGACAAAATACACTGTGATCGCTGACCTTGCCGTCCATGTTGGCGATGCTGCAGTTGCACTCAGTTGCTCCATAGAACTCGCCAATCTGCCCCACCCTGAAACGTTCTGTAAAGGCCTCCCACACGCTGGGACGCAACCCGTTCCCCACGGCAAGTCGAACTTTGTGGCCCTTTTCTGATGGCCGCACGGGCTGAGACAGGAGGTAGCGGCAGATTTCCCCGATGTACTGCACCACCTGCACAGGGAAAGCAGTTTTGTTGCTGTGCCTGCACTACTTCAACATGAATCTTTTATAGTTATTGATCTCATAAAATACGACACTTCTACATATTTTCCAAGCGTACGCTCTTACAGTGCAATTGTACTTAATGCAATCTTCCCAGAAACGACTGGCAGAGAATTTCTTCTTCACTACCACAGTGAGGCCATGAATCAGACACTGCCCGACTCCCATGATATTCCCTGGCAAGAAGAGAAAGCTCACACCACAGGTTTGCAAACATAAAAGAGGAAAACTGTATTGATCTAAAGCTGGAGTCTACCGTCACACACCCGCTGAGTGATAGAGAGGCAGGCAGTCGTAGATGATGTCGTCAGGGCGCATGCGAAAAGCAAAATACCCAAAAGCAGCAATTCTGTAGTAACTGTTATGGGAACACAAAAGAAATTCTTAGACATGTACCATTACAACTATGGAGGGTGATGCTTTATGTGTGAGTGGTTGCTCAAGAAGACGTACCGACTGTGAACCACAATGGCAGCCTTGGGAAGTCCTGTGGTGCCAGAGGTGTAAATATAAAACAGGCGGTCTGCAGAGAAGAATGCAGTAGAGTTTTTGTCAACAGGTGTCTTCACAGCATTTCATTCACTGCTAGAAGGCCATTAATGGTCTGTTTTCATTCAGGTTTTTGTTCACCTGGGCAATACAGATGTCTAGTTATGGTATTTATATATTTATTTACCTAATACAGCTTTGCCTTTGTTTGGGGATATGCTTGGTTATTCAGTTAGAAACACCTACTCCAGCCAGCCTTTGCTATCCAGAGAAAAATGTCAGTGCCTGCCTTGAATTAAAATGACTCATATCTCCCAAAGTCTTGCAAAGCAAAGGATTCACCTCATCAGGCCTGAGTTAAATAATAACTGGGAAGCATTTTCAGTTCAAAAGCTAGACAACAAGTGAGAAAAATTAATCGCTCTGAGGCAAAAAAAAAAAAAACAGAGGTTAGAGTAAGAGCAGAAAATAGAGGTTATCAACCAAACATGGTGTCAGGAGAAGAATCTGAAGCATGTTCTGTAAAAATAAACTACTCATTAACATACAGATTAGGTCTCAAGTATAACCAAAGTTGAGTTCAGTGGAAGAGAAAAGATCTCACCGTTCATGCCTTTAGGGGGAACACAAGGTGAAGGAGGATGTCTAGAAGCAGTGGCTAAAATTGGGTCCAGAGGTTGAGCAGCCAGAGAGGCCAGACGTTCTGCACTGAGGTCTCCTGTACAAAACCGTACCATGGACTGGCTGATGGAGGAGCTGACCTCCAACACGGCTGACAGCAGGAGATCAGAAGAGGGAAAAAACAGTCGTGTCAGTGCTGGCATTCTAGTTTGCATGAGAACATACTGTATATACATAGCAAATGAAAGAGAAATCAACTCTGAGCTGTAAAAAGGAGACAACATTAAAGGTCAAACTAATCAGAATTCTATTTTATCTCTGTTGCCAGACCAGAGCACCACTACGAATGAAAGATACAAATGCTAAACTATATTAAACTAAAGTCTTATCTCATCTTAACATGCAGTGAGCAGAGACCACAAAGATACAGGGAAACAAAAGTGAAGCTGCTGTGAACTGACTTCACAAAATGATACAGAGGGGGTTTTGCTGGCAATGTGATCACAAACAGCATGCTCTGACCACATGACATGTCAGAGACAAAGTAATTATCACAGTTTAAGTTCCAAACACAGACTGAAGATTAACAGTGTGACAACACAGGAACAAATGTTGAGCAGCTCACATAATGTAAGAGACAAAACAAGATTTGTTGCTGAGGTCAATCAATATTTTACTTTGGCTCACATTAGTAGTGCAATTATCTGTTTTTCTAATTCATTGGATGACTGTGCATGGGGATATTATGCTATAATACAGTATTTTAGGAAGTTCCCTGACACTGATACAGTTTTGAAACCTAAAAACTAGTGCCTTGATCGACGTTTCCTGCCTTTAAACACTCTTACCCTCAGCGAGCTCTGCTCCGAATACAACAGCCCGTGACCCTGACACACCGATGCAGTGCAGGAGGGAATCATGGCGGAGATTGAAGTTGATGAGTGCAGCTTCCACCCCAACCTTGGCCAGGCCCAGCCATAGCGCCACCTGCAACGGCCTGCTTTCCATGAAGAGGGCCACCACATCTCCAGAGACCCACCCCTGACCTCTTGCCCAATGGGCCACTGCATTGGACAGCTGGTCCAGCTGGCTGAAAGTCCACATTTCCCCAGTGGCCTCATAGATGAGTGCTGGTTTGTTTGGGTGAAGTTTAACAGTCTGAGCAAATATGGAAGGAATATTGCTTCCATTGCGCATGTAACGCCACAAAGCCAGCTTCACTCTCAGCAGCACATACAGGCCACTTGCAATGAAGAAAAGGGGACAGAGAAAAGAGGTAAGTGAGGGTGAAGACCCACAAGCATCACATCTTTCTTTGTACATATTCAGCTCACTTGAGGTCTCTCTTGGCAGTGCGCGCTGCAATGTAGAAGTATTTCCAACTCCTTGTGCCCAGATATACCCCAAGGCCTGCTGCCAGGCTCCAGGACCAGGACACCCCGAAGAGACGCAACAGTCCCATAGACCCCAGAGAGGCTGAGACACTAGCTGCATTGTGCATTCTTGTCATTGGGGGATAAGAAGAAGAATGACAGGTTTTTAAGGAACAAATGGGTGTGACCTGAAGCCTACAGGGGTTTCTCTCTATAGGTTAAATAACCACTGGTTGACACACACGAGTAACTTACATACTAGAAACTATCCTTTAGGGAACATACACCTCTCAGTTCTATAAAACCCTGAGCAGGGATTAACTTATTACCAAAGCACATAAAGAGACGCCATTGCAGGTTACACAAACTAGCGCCCGTTAAGTTGCTCTATACACATGCGTTGCATACAACTTACCTACGAGTCAATAGACTTGTGCGATGTCACCTTTCACCCGCTAACCCAGCCGGTCAGCTCCACTTGATGTTTTGTTAGTTTAGAGGAAACTATCGAGTATCGAAATCGTCCTCCGGTAGCGCCGTTAATATTAACGCCGTAACGGTTTTAGTTTTGGGGAGTTACAACAGTTATTTTACAGTTCGCCGCTAATCGCTAATTGTTGTGAAGTACTAAACAGTTTCACGTTCAAACTATATTCCGAAATATGTCTAACGTACATTAGCAAGTCCTATAGGCTGGTATCTCAGCGTGGGGGAGTTCATAATTTGTGCTCGAGTGGCAGGAATGGCCGAAAACTGACAGAGAGCGGTGAAATGCTGTGTGGATCAGGCTATTCTCTGTACTCCATGTTGAACAGATTCCCTGCCAAAGAAGCACCGCCCATCCCGAGAGGCAGCCTCCACCAGCAGCCTTAGCCATTGGTTCAAGTCGACGCTCGTCAAGCGTTTCTCCATTTTGATTGGACAAGATTAAACAACGTCCCGTTGCCCAGCCACCTGATTCGTAGGTGGCCTGCAATTGATAGTAGCACCGGCTGAGACTACTAACTCGATGCTGGGAAATGATGTGAAAGTCTGTTTCCATCCGTTGTTCACACTGCTCGTTTATGCAGCTGCACTTGGTTTGCTAAACGCGGACCTCAGTAAGCCCTGTTAAAAATAACACAGCTAAGTTTGACATGCTTACATTTTTCACAACACACATGAAAAAAAATATTTATTTCAGTTTGAGGGAAAAAGTCCGGGGAGCAACATGCTCACTGCAGACTGAAGGTCTGCCTGTCAGCTGTCATTGTGGGCCTCCGTGCGTGGAAAGTACAGAAAACTCTGGAAACCACTGCTCTCCTTAGTAAGATGTAAACCCACGGGTCCAGTATTTGATTCCAGGAGGCCATACGCAAACCCAGAAGAATGAATCCATCTTGCAGAGTACTTGAAGCTCTGGGTCTTTGGTTCAACTGCACCATAAGAATGTGGATCTATATATAAAAGAGACATAGAATCGCTCATGATGATGAGGTGTAGCTAGTGTTTTACAATATTCTTAAGATACCTGAATACTAATAGTCTGAAGGCTTTAGATACATCTGAAATAGTAGTACTCACTAGGAAGGGACTCCAGCACACACAGGAAACCACAGTGATGGCTACGAGTTGCACCATCATCTCCACATCCAACGACCAAAACAAGGAGGAAGTTGATGCTGAAGATGAGCGACGGTTGCAGCGAGCTGTTGATTTTGCATTTACATTGTGGGGATTTATTCTGGCCTGCAGCAATACCACGCCACTCAGGATGTTGCAAAGCAGAGAAAGAATGAGTGCAGTCAGGCCCAGACAGGAAAAGGCCAGAGCCAGAGTGGTGTCAGATGTAGACTGCGGACCGTGGATCAGCAAGAAACACCATGTACCAGGAGTCTGGGCAGTATAATTCCCCACTTTGAATAAAGGTAGAGCTGCAAACACCAGCGCTAGAGAGGCTAGAAATAACACAACTCGACGCGCATGACTCACTGTAATCATAGAGGCGTGGAAAAAGGGCTTGGTGATGGCCACACAGCGCTCCATCGCCATTGCACAACCAAACATCAAAGGGCACAAGCCAAAAAACACCATACATGCCCCAAAGATTTGACAGAATGTGGTGGGCTTCTCAGCCTGCAATTTATACCTGTGATCCATGTGCAAATACAGAGCAAATGCACCTGGGATCACATGACCTCCACAGTCAGCCATTAGCAAAGCTACTGTTAATAGGAAAAATGGGGCTTTAGATTGGCGGCGGAATCTGACATGGGACTTAGCCAGGATGCCTAGAGCGGTTAGGTTGGAGACGGCACCAAATGCCATGGTGAAGCAGGACATCCCTATGCCTGAAGATCTGATGGGTGGCCAGGTGCTGCTGTTCAGTGAGGTACTTGGCTGTTCAGAGGAATTGATCTTCATGTTCTGGGGGAGGATGGATGGCGTAGGAGAGGTAGAAAATAAATTCATGGGTGTAGACGGTGTCCTCATCCTTAGCATTGTCTGCAGAGAATTACAAAGTGTTAAAAAGTTAAAATACTTCCATTAAAAAGACACTAATGTTTTTATGTCATCCTATTCCACCCCCTAAAAGGTGTCTCAAGTAAATCATAGACAACTGTTTAATGCAAAATCGTGATGCATGCTTCACTGGGCAGCTGCAAAACTGATTACAAGTGGTCTGCCATTGACACTAGGGATTCAGACCTTAATTAGAAAACTGACAGTTTCCCAGGCAATAATGAAGAGGAGTGGATTAAACCCTGACAGTTTTTTTTTCTTGGTCTTTGCCAATCATGCAAGTGCATGCACATAGAAGAGCTGGCTTGGAATACATTGATAGATGCATTCTTACAAACCTTTGCCACCTTTCAAAAATAGTGCGAATAGAGGATCAGGGTATTAGAGTATCGGCCCTGTAAGGTCCTGGGCATGTGCGTCAATCCACAAAAATCTGTTTAGATGTCTCAACCAAGTAGAAGCCTTGAGGATAGGACTGTTGAACCTTCAACACATTGGTGTGGAAATGTGGGAAACTTGTTTCTTTTTTTCCACTCATATTTGGTCAGTTTGCACAACTGGCTCTTAGACCACACACTGACTGCACCTGTTTCACAATTATTTTTCTTTTCAACACATTTGTTTCCACTCCTCACCTCCTATAAATCTACCATGATATTTTTTTTTATCAGCCTCCCCATTCTCAAAATGCACCATCCCTGCTCCACTACTGCTCACTGTCGAGACCTCTCTGTTTTGTCGGCAACTGCCACATAAACTTTTGAGGTCACTGACCTTGGAAGGTTAAAAAAGATAATTTGGAGCTTCAGACAAAATGTCATAAAACTCTATTGCTCCTCCTTGTGCCCACACTAGTAACACACAGCTGCTCAAGCAGTTTATTTAATCAACCTCACTCCACTAGTGACTAATTCTAGACTAATTCTGTCCCCTGCAGAGTGAAAGTAAATCATGGAGAAACTGCCTGTTTAAAATAAATCCAGGGATTACACTCATAACTGGGAGGATGTCATCAGTAACAAAAAATGCTTCTGAACGAGATATCATGGAAATTCTTGAGACAAATAGGCCTACTGTGTTTCTTCACACACCAAGGATATGACTCAAAATCTCCACAGGTTTTTTTTTTTTGTTTTTTTTTAATCAAACTCGACATTTCTCAACTGTTTCTAACATCAGTTTAGAAAGAGTAAGGAACACCCTGTTAATCTCAGAGTACTCCCCTCCTTAATTATCCCTCGATAAGTCTTCCGAATCACAATGTGTGAACTCTTCACCCCTCGTTCATATTAGAAGTGGATTAAAAAGATGAACGAAGGATCCCAGCTTTCCCAGGGATCCATCTCTGTAGCCAGGCGTTAGTCTTTTTCAGATGTTCAGTAGCTTCTTATGTCTCTGTCTATGAAGAGAAATACCATTACCTTTCATGAATAATAAATGAAACATACCTTCGAATGGCTCCAGATGAACACAGGATTGTTTTCTCCAGATAAAAAAAAAACGTGTTTCTCTTTGTCTTCAGAGCTGTGTGATGTGCCACATTCACTTATCACTTTTGGACACAATCATTTACTCTTGTTGCTCTTCCTTTCTTTTTTCCATGTCTCTCTGAGACTCCCCTTGGTCTCTCTCACTCTCTCTTTCTCTCCCTCTCCCCCCTCCTCTCTCTCTGGGGGCTTGGCAGCTATTTTATCTCTTCACGTTAGACCTGCATTTTCCTTCCTCCTTTCCCTCTCTGGATGTGCTCCTCCTTTCTATCCATCTCCTCTGCTGATTCTTTGGACCAGTGATGTCATCTTATCGCTGCTATTTTGTACTATTGAGCCAGTGTGAGGTCAAAACTTGACTAGCTGTATTTGAAGTCAGCTGTGGCCAATGTTATGTAACTCTATATGATAAAACCCTCCTAACACAGAGATAACAGGGAGCATGATGCACAGAGACAGACATCAGAGGAGTTGGGGAGAGCATGATGATTATTAGATGCCTGAAGACTTTCTGTTCTTCTTACTGGATCCTGTTTGCAAGAGTAAAATTGAAATTAAATCTACTGAATATTTTTCAGATATATTTGAGAATACTGAAGATATAGAAAACACCTTTGCTTAAAAATGTCATATGCATCAACGTTAACTCTATCATAGTTTGTCAATATTTTTTATACATTTACACCACAATTACTGTATAGATGTTTTACACAGCAAACTATTATCAGGGCTATTTAAGCTTTGTTTGCTTGTTAAAGTTACTGATTAGTTTTTGAAGTCATCATTCTTGTGATCTGACATAAACAGGAAGGAAGAGGAGAGAGACTTCCATTTCCTCTGTATGTACAAGTGTTTCTATCTTTCATGTAAACTGGCAGATAAGCCCTCCAGCAGTAAGAGCTATGAAAGAGTGATTTGGGACATGAAAGTGTAAAGTAAGCGCTGCTGCTACTCCTGCTGAAGTGAACTTCCGACATAATGCACTTGAAAAACAATATTTAATTTATCTGTTTAAAATTATTTCTGACATATTTTCAGTAGAATAATTCTAGACCATGGTGGGAACATGAGCTACATCAGTATTTATTGAGTTTTCCAACACACACACACACACACACACACACACACACACACACACACACACACACACACACACACATATACACTGTGAAAGACAGGTAATGTAAATAAAAATGCAAATATAAATCTTAAGGCAGCTTGTGTCCAGTGCTCACAACATTAAAAATACTCTGTATAAAATGTAATAATAGTGACAATTCAAGTTTTGAAAAATATTTGAGCTTCATATATAAAATATTTTTTCCAAATATTTTTGATGTATTTATGATGTTACAGCATGCTGAATGGTGCGGGAATGCAGTCAAATATTAACACATACTGAAATAGCAAAATATACATAAAAATATATCTGAAATTCATCTTTGTATCACTATTGTCCTCCTTTTTTTTGCTCATGGTAGCAATTTAAATACTGCAAAGAAAACAAAGTGCTTGTCTCTTAAAAATAGCTCTCAGATTTTCTTTGTTTCTTTCTTTGAATAAAGTACCTGGATGACGATAAAGGTTATATTAGATGAACCTGATAAAACAGGTCCTTTTAATGTCATCATCATTTTGGTATTTTGGTCCAAAACCACAAAAAATAAAATTTTCACATATGAAAAATTGAAGATTTCTTGTTTCTAGAATAAATTACATAATTTACCATTTGACAAATACTCCTAAGTGTTGCCATGAAAGATATTCAGTTCAGCTGATTATAATATAAATCAACATTACAGTCAAATTCACCGACAAATGGCATTTTCTCATTTTAACAGAAACCACTTATTGATATTAAATTAACAGCCAATATTTTCTTTTCTATAGCTTAAAAATGCAAAGACCAGCTTGTGTTAATACAGGAAACATTTTGCAGTGAAGTAAAAAGGGTGCTTTGGCCACAGATGGAAGCACAGTGGTTGGCTGTGTGTCTGAGGCTGCAGTCTTCAGGAAACAAGTGAAGCTTTGCTCCTAAGCCACTGTTTAGCTCCTCAGATCTGAGACTCTCCGGTGTCCTGGCTGCTCTTGGTTGCCTGAGGATGACGGGAGGAGTGGAGAGGGTCAGATGAGACACAACAGACACTGTGAACACACCTCCATTATCACAACACACTTGGCTCCTATAATGCATTGTCATTGTCAAGGCAAAGTGTTTGCATTTGGAAGCTGTCCAACAATGAACAACCAATAAATTGGACACATAAAGTCTCTTAATCAATCTCATTACAAATGTTACCAGTGTTGAACAAATGCATATTAAATGCTTGCTTTGATTCTACCATGGCCTGGTGAGCATTGACAGTACCTCTCTAAGATCACATTGATTTCAACACACTGCAGTGTTCCAGTTGTTGGGAAATAATCTGTATTAGAATCAGAAAAAAAAACTTAATCATAGCTTACATGAGCTTTGCTGCTTTGGGAGTAGCCGAACTCTGAGTAGGTCTTCCTCCGAGGTGCACAGAATCTGGACAGGATGTTTCCATATTCTTCCCTCACCTAAAACCAGAGTACTAATTAGAATACAATAGGAAATACATAAGAGCTGTTTTTTTGTTGTTGTTTTTTTTAAATTTTAGAGAATGGGTCACCACTGACCTGTTTCGAAAACAGGCAGTGCATGACGAAGAGCATCACTCCCTGAAGGCTGCCAAAGATGGTGAACAGGTAAGACATGGCTATGGTGCTCTTGTCAAACTGGAAACATCCAAAGATCCACATGGTGCCCAAGATACACAGCTGAGCCACTGCAGTAATGGTGAACACCCTGCAGGAGGCAACAAAGATTCATATGAGTCAATCACAGGAAAGAGCAGGGTGGGGTTTTTTTCTCTTTTTTTTAGATTCCTTTTCTCTCTTTTAAGTGGGGCAGTCAGTGACACTGACATAATGTCACTGACTCACACATACACACAATGTCTGTACACACATAATGAATATAAATGTGGCTGATAGCAGGTAGATTGTAGGTGCCTGCTGACTTACTTTATTTTCTGCAAATTGTCCAGGTCAGGGTTTAAACTTGTGAACTTCTGTGCCAACTTCCAGACAGTGATGAGAAAGAAGAAGATGTTCACCTGAAATGTAAAATGATTTTTTTTTTAAAAGGCACTGGAGTCCATTACAGGAACATTATCCTACTCATTGATGATTTTCTTACTTACAATGATGATGAAACAGGCAGGGCCAAAGAAACTCCAGATAGAATCCAGGTTTAACCAGCAACTGCAATGCACATTGACAATTTAATAATCAGATAGTTTTGACATGACCTGTGATTCAAGCCTGAACCGAAAATAAAACAAGATCAGCATCAGGAGAAGAGAACTTACTATCTCTCATTGCCATATCCATTGGCGTTAACTAAGGCAGTGACAGCGACAATTGCGGCTGGGACTCCATAGCCACCTGCCATCATGTATAGGGTTTTGAAGCTGGTGTTAAACACCAGGACTACCATTCTGAAAAGTTGGATACCCTCCAGACACATCCAGCAAAATGCTGCCAGGAAGAAGAAATGCAGCAGTCCCGCAACCACTGCACAGCCAACCTAACACAGGAGGGAAAGAGATGAAGATGACAGCACTGAAAAGAAGGACAAAGGATGTTGTGGAAGGGGTAGAAACTACTTTCTGAATTGTTGGTTATAAACCTCCAGCACACACATAAATCATTCAGTATTTTTGCTGTTAGTCTGCATCTACTCCTGTGGATGTGTCAGAAACTTTTACTGCACTCGTCTGGACAGTGCAGGAATTTTTGACTACACAAGCTGTTTAAGTATTTACCCGATTCTCTGTACGGGAGATGCCTACAAGGAAGATAAATGTGGCAATGAAGAGGCAGATGCAGAGGTGCAGGTGGATGGTGGTTCTTGGGCTTTGGATGGAGCGGATGAATGAGAATGTCAGGATGCAGATGAAGAGGCAAACCAGAGAAAGGGACAGACCCACCCAGCTGATCACCTGCAACTCAAACTTGCTCTAGAGGGAGAGAGAGGGAGGGAGACATAGAGAGGAGTCTGTAAACTCTCAACTGTGGGAATCATGATATGCTGTGCATGATCATGTATGTGACCAAGAGTTTTAACCTCTACGTCATAGAGTGCCATGAGCACAGCAAAGCTGCTAAGATGGGTACTGGAGCACACGGTGTATTCAGGGGTGGACTCCACCACTTTGCAGCCACGAGAGGACCATGTCCCTCCTTTCTCTGAGGAATCCCAGAACACACAGATGTGGGATTTATCTGACTGTAAAAGAAACAAAGACACCGGCTTAATTGGAAATAAAGGCCTTGTGTTGTTGTTGTAATATTTGTCTTGCAAAGGTGAATAACATGTCACAACCCAAAACAGCAAACTTTACCCTCTTCAGATGGTAAAATGTCATGTTAACGGGCTCTTCGAGGTGGCTTGTGTTTCTGTTACTGACAGTGACAGTCACCACTTTGGAGTTGATCTGAAAGTTTTGATTCTTCTTTCGTTCCATCCCATCAAAGTATCCTTCTGCATACTTCTCCAGGTTTCCATAGCTCAGCAAGGACAGTGTTGTAAAGCCTGCCACGGCAGGACAATCAATGATAGGTTAAGTCAACATTAGTTACATTCAGATCTGCCTGCTAATGACAGTGATTACAAATATATCAACTGGGTATGATCATTACCGGGATAATAGGAGGGATCTCCTGCAGCTGTCTCCAACTGGATGTCCAGCTGAGCATGTTTAGATGATGCATTCACAGCTCCCTTGGGTAAGTCAGCTCCTTTAAAGACCATCAACTCCACCTCTGCATCCAGACACAAAGGTCAGCTTTTTATGAATGTTCATCACATGTCTTTCACAAAGACTTTAGCAAAACAGAAATCTGCCAAAAAATATCTGCAGAAGAGTAAACCTCTTGAAAGACCAAATTATATTTGTAACTGAACTGTAATGTTCCTGTGAGGGGAAAAGACAGATTTTTAAGAACAGTTACTTCATTAAATTTCTATTTAACCTGTGTGAATAGAGGATCTCTTTTTTCCTGGGGCATCTATGGAGGGTCCAATCAGCCTCAGAACGTTCTCCACTATGTCCAGAAAAGTGGAGACCTTCCTGTTATCATTGAAGGGTGCCTTGGACAAGAGCTCGTCAATCAGAGACATCAGTTTCTGCAGCCACAGGAGAGGAGGGACAGCGTGGGAGAATGCATGTGCAGGGAGAGACAGTAGTCAGAGTCAGACAAAGTCAGACTTTCAGGCTGCATACCACATTAGGTCAACATAAACAGTCTGCAAGGTTGCACATGGACATCTGAATGCCACATGACAGAGCGTGAAGGGGGCAGTTCCTGTTTATGTGCTGGTTATGAGGCTCTGGGAAATTTTTCCCTCATAAAGTTGCATTATAATTACATTAATAATGCAGAAATACCTGTAGTAGATCCTCTCCTTGAAGCTGTGGTGGACTTTCACTGTCTGTAAGGCTCACACAGCTCTCCTTCAACTGCACTATTATGTCATGTGCAACATGAGATTTCTGATTGATTTGATTTGGAAAGAATGAGACACAAGTATGAGACAATAGGCATTTAAATATATTTTTGAACATATGTTGACCAAACTATGTTTGGTGTGAAGTTACCTCTGTCAGATTGTTCTTATCTTCGAATATATCACAGTCTTGAGCTAAGGAAACAACAAGATTCAATTCAATCAGTCTTTATTAGATTGATTCATTAAATAAGCTTTCTGATGATCATAGGGATGAAGATATGTCAAACTCTGATGTTTGAAAAGCGAGGTGCTTCTGTGTTCTTACCAGTGCAGCGAGATCCGTTAATGCCATAGTTAGTGAACCCTGCGTGGCATGCACAGTAATGGCCGCTGGCTCCACGGTAGCAGGTTCCATTTCCACAGATTGTCTTATCAATCACACAAATGTCTAAAATGAAAACAAATCACAGAGAGGAGAGTTGTGTATGAGTCAGTGAAAATGGAACGATAAACATCCAGGTCCACTTGAAAATACATAAAATCTATTTTTAATTTGGTTCAATTCTTCTGTTTATCAAATAACCTCTATATATTGCTATAGTATTTTGTTGTCTTACTGATTTTATGTTTTTTAATGACTTATTTTTCTTTAATGTTTCTATTCATCATCATTGCATCACATTTCACATTAATGTTTTAATGTTTTTGAGTTTACGTTATTGAGTTTAACATGTTTTTGTCGACTTTATGCCTTTTCATGTGAAGCACTTGGTGCAGGTCATTTCTTGGTTACTTGGCATAAAAGGTGCTGTACAAAATGACTCAATGACTCAAACCTTATCACATCATTATTGCCCTTACCTTCACATTTCTCTTCATTTCCAGTGAAGGTAGATTTGCCAGATTTCAGCCTAAAGCCAGAATTGCAGATGCAGTAATAACTTCCTGGTGTGTTGTTGCACTTTGCATTCTGACCACAAATGTCTTTCTTTTGACATTCATCAATATCTATATAAGGAGGAAGAAGATCATATGAGCACTTCACACTTTGAACACAGGAACACAAATCTCATGTCACTGCAGCACACATCTTATATGGTATTTTGTTAGACTGAGGGCACTAATAATCACCTTACCTCCACATCCAGTGTTGTCCACTCCATTACTACGTTTGAATCCATCATTACAATCACAGCTGTATTTTCCAATTGTGTTTCTACAGGTAGCATGAGGTTCACAGATGTCTTTGTCCTCGTTACACTCATTGATGTCTTAACGCAAAATATGAAGGACAAGGTTTTCATATTCAAATAATGGCTACAAGTATGAAAAGTATCTGCCATGATGAGTAAATATCAGAGATGACTTACCATCACATTTGACACGATCCACAGCTGTAAAAGTCACAACTTCCATCGATGGTATGAAACCATCAACACACTGGCAGTAGTAGCTGCCGTTTGTGTTGTTGCATATGGAATTTTCTACACACGGTCCACGAGGAGGACCATAATCATCATCACACTCATTATAATCTGAATAAAGGAAAAGGGAACATGGAAAGGATGGATGGAGGACAGTGTGCCTCAACAAAATACCTATTATTACTGTATATGTATTTCATCTTAACATATTTAAATATTACTGGAGGCTTTTTTTCAAACGGGAAAAATGTTGAGATTCTTAAATGATTTTGCACAGAAATCATACAACATTTAGCTAAACATTTCTAGTGCTATATTGTAAATTGGGACAAATCCCAAAAGAATCAGCTGGTACGTGCAAAGATATGTTTGTTTTCATACCTTCACAGACTTTTCCATTCTTGGAAAATCCAGAGCCACATTTCAACGATGCTGTAGGGACACTGCACAGAGCTGAAAAAGTAAGCAGGTAAGTCATTCTACAGTTCATCACTTTCTGATCATAATGCAACCTCTGAACATCAGAAATATTGTATTATATTGTAAAAAATATTCTACAGAGAAGGTAAATGCCCTCAATTCTCATCTCTCATTTCCTGAGATTGTTCTAATCTGCATCTGCTCCATTCAAAATTCAACGCCAACAACATATGGGTGTCTGGAGAGCTCTGCTTCCTTTGAGTGAGGAAACTTCAGTTGGCATAGCACAAGCACAAAATAGCAATGCAACCTCTGCTGGGAAACTGCAGTCACTCCTCTGTGGTTGCCTGAATGACACCAGATGTGTGCATATATGTGGAAACAGAAGGAAAGTACAGTATAACCTTGGAATCTTGGAATAAGTGTTATTCTAAGTAATATTATCTCTTATTTTATTGATAAAAATGTATCTGTTATCTGTACAGCACATTTATGGTAGGGGGAATAAAATTACATAATGAAACTGAGTCATCTTATTTCATGCATAAACCAATGTACGCCGACATGTTATAAAGAAAACTGTCAGATAATTCGTTTTTTTCTCTGGACACCTGAAATTATGATTTGAATTAAGATTATCTTGGGGAAAAGATTTTAAAAAAACTGGCTTGTCATCATGACATTATAAAATGTTTCAGTGAATTGCTGTGTTATTACTTTGTGCCATGGCAACACATAGTGTTTCTTGCTCTAAGAGCAGATGTGTGTGACTGTGAACCATTGGGTGACAACTGTGATGAGGTCATGGTGTATAAATATCACTTTAAAAGCAAAAGAACAGAGGTCTTCTGTGTAGTAGGGCACAGATAGTTGGTTTTTGACGAAGAGAGAAAAGCTGCTTTGGTCAAAAACACACTCTCTTTTCCACACTTGGTACAGCAAAGACCTTCATGTTCATATCTAACATTTTGAGTTTCTCACCATGATATTTTAATATGAAGTTCACTGACAGATCTTTTCGCAATGGGAAGTCATTAAACAAAGTAATTAAAATGGAATTTAGAAACAGATAAGTTTGAGATTATTTTTCTTAACTATTTAATGATGCTTTCCACATTATTGTACCTCTTATGTTTATGCTGAATGTTTGTCTTTCATTGTGTTGTTTTATATACTTTTTTCTGTAATGCTAATAAATCAAATCAAACAAATCTATAGATGCTGTTTTATAAAACCAACTTGGTCCACTTAAAATGGGTGTAACTTTTATACTATATTTAATCTGAAATTATAGTTTAATATATTATGTATATATATAATATATGATACATTATTTATTATGTCCTTGTGTATACTGTTGTCTTGTGCTGCTGTATGTTTATGTCGTCCACCTTGCCTACCCTGTCTGTAACAATCACCACAGAAAAATCCTTGTAGCTGTATAACCAAATTGTAAAACTACCTGACAATAAATCTGATTCTGAAAACCAAACAACAGATGGTTTTCCCACTCCTGCCACTGTGCAAATGGTTGACAGATGTGACTCACCCAGTATCAGGACGTACCACCTGCTTGCCATGGTGAAGGGGGAAACACTACGTCCACGGTCCACGGTCCACTGTCAGTATAAGGAAAACTAAAACATCCAAAACATAAACTCTCTCTTCTCTTCTCTTCTCTTCTCTTCTCTTCTCTTCTCTTCTCTTCTCTTCTCAACTTTTTCGAAAGTTGTTTCTATGAAATAACTGTATGTGACTTGAGGAAAAAGTTGCTTCACAAGTTGCTGATACCACCTAATAAAACATGGTAAAAGAAAAAGCAGGATTCAGTTTCTCTCTTTTCATACAAAGCCCTCTCCTTTCTCTCTCTCTCTCTCTCTCTCTCTCTCTCTACCTTCCACTCCCCTTTGAATCTTCATCTGCTCTCAGCTGATTTCAGCTGTTGTGATGTAGTTTTCTGGGGAGGGGTTACACTGCTGAGTTACTTTTGAGGAACTTCCTCTAAAAATGTAACCTCTTGCATAACATTATACGCCCATCTCTGTCTCTCTCTTTCTTTCAATCTTTGCACATTTTAATGTATCTCTCTGCTGGCTTGGATTCTGTGGTAAGGGGATGGAGTAGGGGTCAAGAGGAGTTTAGACAGTGAGAATGGTCATTGTTTTACAGGCTGGTGTACCCTCCCATAGACAGTGGAAGCACGCAGCCTGCTAACTATGGTGATGACATGTATATGGTTTTTGCCTCTGACTACATCAGCCTGAGACAATGTAACAATGGTAACCATTTTGAGCTTCATTTCAAAAGAAAGAAAGAAAACAAGAAAAGAACATGTTAACAATGTTACTTTGT
>OMNW01014495.1:0-20095 GCA_900303245.1 Selene dorsalis
ACCCGAACCGATACCGGGACCAGAACCCGAACCGGGACCGGAACCGGGACCCGAACCGGGACGGGGCCGAACCCGAACCGGGACCGGGACCCGAACCAGAACCGGGACCGGGATCGGAACCGGTACCGGTACCGGGATCGGGATCGGAACCGGAACCGGGACCGGAACCGGAATCGGAACCGGGACCGGGACCGGAACCGAACAGGGACCGGGAACAGGACCAGATCCGGGATCCAGACAGGGACCACAACAGGGACCGGGAACTGATATGTTTCGACGCTTCCGACGACATCTGCTGTATTTGACTTAACATGGCTTTGAACTCTGGCTAATTTCCTTTCAAACACTTGAAAACATAAGTCAAAAAGTCTAGCTATACACTAATCCAAAATGGCGCCCAAAAGTCCTCACTTCACTAGTCGTGTGTTTTAATGCTGATTGTTTCACTTTGTTTCTTAAAGAATCTGAGGTGGGACATTGAATCAAGGGGTCGTCTAGTGGGGAAAGTACTTCTCTCTAAGTGTAGCAAAGGTGGTCCTCACTCCATCTCCACACTTACCTGGAGCTCACTATGATGCCCGTACAGGAATTTGTGTGTGTGTGTGTGTGAGAGAGAGAGAGTCACATGACTTCTCTCCCCATCTATTATTGAGCATTCTGCCACACTCTGACAAAGTCACAGCTGATTAATAAGTAAAGACAAGACCCCAGAGGTTGAGACAATCCCTGAGCAAATGACAAAGAAATGAATTCATTACAAACAGAATTAATACTTCCAGACTTAAACTTTTTCCTTTTCGTCAGTTCTAGCTCTCATTCGTCTCATTTGTTGTCATTTGTTTCATTTGTCAGCATCTCAGTGCCACAATCACTGCTCCTCCTTGGCGAGAGCGGCTCTGAAATCATCTTAACCAATCAATCTCACTTAACTTGCCTTAGAAGCTTCTCCTTGTGTTCCCTGTGGGGAGAGGTTGGGTGTTGTGTGTTTATGTGTGTAAGAGAGAGAGAGAGTGGAGGGGTGGTACTGAGATAAGTTAAGTTCACCCTCTGCAACTCCCATAACTTCACTTGTTTATGAAAGCTGTGGGATTGAACACCAAGAGGCGACACCAAGCTACAGCTAAAAACACAGTGCTGTCTCACTGTATTTGATTATCTTCACACACACCTTCTGAAACACACCCTCTTCCTTACACACAGGAGTGCATACAATATACACACAGTGACACAGACACGCACACACACACGCACAGTGTCATCTTCAAAGGCACCCAGGGGCAGCACGGCCGATGTGACAACAGCCCTAATGAGCTCGCCTGAGTGGGTGACCCTGGCGCCTGGCGAGAGGAGTGGTGTCACCATGGAGATGCGGAGGCGAAGGATCTGAGTCATGGTGTCATGCAGGTATTTTTGGAGGAGGATTAAGCACCTTAATTTATGATTTGTACATGAATGCAAATGTAGGTACACAATTTATGTTGTAAACTATTAGTGAGAGGGATTACCTTTTCAGAAAACCTATTTTCACTTAAACAACTGTTTTAACCAGGTTTGATCAATATATTTCTAACATGACCTTACTGCTCCTTCTCTCCATATTACTGTACCGCAACTTGGCTTTAGCAGTCTGAGTAAGTGGCCATTATTCTCTCTGACAGGCCCCAACCATGACACATTTAGGAGTTTGAGGTGTATAATGATGACTGTGTGCTCCCCAGTCTTTCATCATCCTCAGCAACAGAGAGACACCGAGCAGGAGACAGCGAGAGTGAGAGGGTGTAAAAGCAAGAGAGAGATAGAAGCGAGAGGAATGCAGAGAGCCCCGGGGTCCTCAGTGTGTGCTCAGTGATGATATGAGGGGTAATGAACTTCCAGACTTTATGCATCAGAGGCGTGACGCTCCGCATCGCCTTGACAGTCAGCGATTTCTGCCCCGTATCGGTGAGATGAGGCCCCCGTATAATCCTTCTTCCATCCACTCCATACCAGCTTTTGAGGCTCACTCTGCCGACTTAAAGCCTGCGTTTCATTTGTCAGCCTAATGGTGAAATTTGTAAGGAGTTTAAATCCATGCTTCTCCTGGAGATGTCATGTGGAGTTGTCTGTGGTGTCACTGGGGAAAGAAGCGAGTTTGCAGCTTGATGCAAAATGTAATCACTTTAAACTTGGACAAGTTAGAGGGCTTTAAGAGAGGTATCAAATTCAGTGAGGCTGTCTGTTTCAGTATTCTGTCTATTAATGATACACATAATATGAATCATACACACTAAAATGCACATATTAAATGGCAAATGTTTAAATCCCCCTTTAAGATGATTTCAGCTGTATTATCAAAGCACCTCTTTTTAGGTAACACCAAAAGCGAAGCCTCCTGGGATGTCAGAATAAGCCCTTGTTGTTATGGAAAACAGTGTACATTGCCCCTGATTCTTCTAATTATGTTTTGTTAACCTGGAAATTTGTTGAAAACCCATGTGATGGTCAGACTGCTCTTGTTCCTTACCTTGTCTGACCTCTTCTCAGCAGCATTTCCACCTCCTGATTACAGAGTAAATTAAAGAGTTAGTTAGAGCATAATGATGGCTACAGCTTTGAGAAATGTATCTAATTTATGAATAATATGATTTATGTTTTAAATTACAGGTACAGCAGTACAGTACTTACACACATACACACATACTTCACTATAGGAGCACTTTTTTCTTGGCTTGCAGTGGATAGGAGCCCGAGTCTCTCATCACACATGAATAATTAAAACCGAAAGAACGCCTTTGCTCTTTTTGCAGGGTCAGCGCACAATCAGTAGGAAAGGTCGAGATCAGGGACACTGTTTTGAAGGGGGCAGGGAATGAAAACAAGCTGGTACTGTGGTGCACAGATGAAAGAGAGGTGTGGTGTTGAGAGTGGGTGGCAGAGGGGGAGGGGGCAGAACACGGGACAGGGATTGAGAGTGAGATGAAATTGATTTAGAGAGGGCAGATGGGTCTTTGGAGTTATTACAAAAAAGGATTGATATCTTGGTTTGGGTGATTGGACTGAGAGATCGATCATAACCGTGAGGGAGGTTGAAAACACTTTGGGTTTCTGCTGTAGCATTACTACCACGTCTGTCGTTGTTCTGTCTGAGAGAGGAGGCTGCGTGTAAGACTGTCGGATTAAAGACTCAGAGAGACGTTTCTCCATTTGAATGTATGAATGTTTACATGCATTTACATGAAGGACACTGTAAAGATGATAAAGGGGAGGGGTATTCCTCTGCATAAGCACTTTGCACATGCATGTAAGTAAACAAAATATGGTCATGTGAGTAAATGAAAGTCTGTGCTTGTGTTATGGTCTGTGTTGTTACTGTGGCTACCAAGCAGCAACCAGTGTGCTGTGAGAGATTAAACTCTGCATTAGCTTTGATGCTTTTTCAGCTAAGTAGAAGACTGAAACATGGTTTTCACTTGTCACTGTGACTTAAATACCCAAGTGTCAGTGCTGAGACTATTAATAATACGCTTCATCTCAGCCTCAACATCTATTTCCATCAGAGTACATATATTAGCAGTAGTTTTTCATTAATTAAATCTTTCAAAAACATTCAGCTTAGGATGTTTGCCTCTCTCGACTTAAGGATGACACTAACAGTCTCTTGATGACAGTGACCTCTGATCATTTCAAAATGAAAAGCCTGTAAACAGGTATTAACTGTGTACTTCTTGCCAGTTAGCCAGTGATGCTAATATTTGCTTCTTGTGCTAGAGCTGACAAACACAATATTGCCTCTATGTCTTATCATAAAAAAGATATTACTTCTTCTGCGTTTGCTATGACTACCATTTGCTACAATTAGACAATGTGTGAGGGAGGGAATTTAATGCTCTTTGCAGCAACAAAAGAGAAAAGTCTGGAAAAAAACAGTAATAATTTTGTATTGCATTGAGTGTTTTTTCACCTCTCCTTCCAATTATTTCATGAACACTTCATCTCATTTATCTTGCAGTATCTTGGGGTCCTCATGGGCCCCAGGTTAGGAAATGCTTATCTAACCAATGCAGTAAAATCCTCTTTTCACAACAAACCTCCATTTAAGATTATACATAAAGCCTTATTTAGCCTGTGTGTATATGGTGATTAGCCTCTGAGCGAAAGATGAACTCTTAACCCAAGTTGCGATTACTAAAATCTTACTCCTGTCGCAGACAAACAGACTTTCACATGACCTCACATTGGTACCAGTCCATGTGTCCATTCTGCCCACTCTAATCATCAATCTGCAGCCTGGTTCACCAGCCGCTGGCACCTGTCAGGATGAAAGACATGGATTAGAGACAGAGAGAGAGAACGTGAAAAGGTTGGGCATACAATACTAGCATCACGTGTCCCGTTGCTAGGGAGGTTGTGTGTGTGTGTGTGTGTGTGTGTATCTGTGTATGTGTGATGTAAGTCCAACACCACTGTCAGGCCTAGCTAGAGGCACAATAGGACGATATCCAGATTTGTGTGTGTGTGTGTGTTTCTACAGGACTCATGTGTGGCTTATATGATTGTGTGTGAAGTGTAAGATAGCTTGTGCCTCTTCTGCGACGTTGTTTTGGAAAAGACTATCACTGCACATCATGTTCACCCATAGAATCAAACAGCCTCACACGCACACACACATACACACGCATTCACATTCACACATTCACTGCTCATGCTTATCCCCTCCCTATTTCATGTCTAAAAATAGATCTTTTTCTCAATGATCTCCCTGCTTCTCAAAGCAGCAGGCTGTAAGACAGGCATGTGCATGGGGTTAACTGCAGCCCATCCTCTGAAGAGCTCTCTCTCTTTCTCACCACCCTCCACCTCCATCCTCACACACGCATACACACACACACATCCTTGGAGCAACCCATTCAGGGTGCAGATGGCAGCCAGTGTGTGTGAGACAAGAGACCCTGTGCGCTCAGTTGGTTAACAGGGAATCAGGCTCATTGACATGCAGGCAGCGCTTCTCCTCCAGTCCAGGAGAGTAAGCTTCACTCTGGAGCGAGCTGGGAGACAGTTAGCTCACAAACTCTGATGACCATATGTTCATTACACCGTGACTTCCTATCACCCCTCTGTGCCCTTGGAGAGGATAATATTAGGCTTACATTTAACACAAAACAATCAGGTGTTACAGACCTTTTAGTAGTTGAGTAGAGTTGATAGATAAAAATGAGGACATGAGCTTGTTGGTGCTAGAAGGAATGTACTGATGGAAGTAAGAAGCTGCTTCCTTCCTTCAATTTATAAATCTTCTTGTATATTTGTCTTGTTTCTTCAGCCAATAATTATTCTGCTACATCTGTCCTTCCATACTTTCAACAATATCACCCATTCGTCTTGCTGGTTAGCTTTTTGGGTTAGCCATCTGTCTCCATCCACCCTGCTCTATTGAATATGTTGTTCAACATTCACCCTTAGGTGCTGGTAGGATATATTCATTGTTAGTTTTGGCCATTCCATAGCATTCATTGCTCAACAATGCACTTGTAAAACAACAAAGGCCATGTGCTTGACATCACCAAGAGAGATTTACAGGAATGTGTTTGCAGGGGACCTTGAAAATATAAACCATATTTATAAATAGACAGTTGCAAACATATAAGGATGTGTTGTCCTCATTAGGAGCGACGGCATAACAGCGAGCTAGTTAGTGTGGCAGGTAAAGAGAAGGTCATTGTGATGTGATTCCAGTCTGTTTGAATGTAACAAGCAGACAGGATCATCCAATGGGATTAGTGGCTACAGCCCAGCAATCTCTTAAACATGTGCAGAGAGCAGTTCAGAGAAATTGACTGATTGAAGGTACCTTTCAAATTTTGGATCCATTATGTAGGAGGCTCTCGCTTTTAAATATCTGAGATTAGGGACGGGAGTTTTTTTTTAACTTTTATTTTTTACACAGCAGTTCTCTTCAGTTAACCCTTGCCTTTTGTTCTCCTTGTGTTGTGACTTATGAGCCGTGTAGAAACAAGGCACACGCAATAAAACACCAACCCTCCCTTCAGGCTCACCTCCCAATTTGTCAGGCCGTTCATGTTCACATCTTTTTTTATTGCCTTACATTGCCACGTTAATTAATAAAATTGTCATCCCTCATAAATTAGGAGAATTTCTGGGCTGTGTGCGTGTTTGCGTGTATGTTGCTAATCGGTGCCTGTACAACAGACGCTGTAGGAACAGTATGTGTGTCAGCAATAGCCGGGCAGTAACAAAGTACCATCTATCACTCTGCTCAGCCAGGCTTCAATAATAATTGGGTTAGAATAAATGGGCCATGATTTTGGAGCAGAGAGGAAAAAAGAGGAGTGTCTGCCAGCCAAAACAAAGCCACAGACAATTCAATAACCAGGCCCCACCCAGAGAGGCAAGGAGCAGAGCGGTGAGGCACAGTGAAGCAGAGGCTGCAGACACAAAGCGGATTGATGTCCTGCCCCTGTGCAGGGCCACTTCTGAATAAAGATATATCTGTTACTAAGGCAGGGAGGAGGATGCAGCCCTGAGGCAGTGAGACAGAGTGACACAGCATTTTATCAGATAATATACAATGGCATTAAGGAAAGATAAAATTTTGCCATGTGAATGCTGTATGCGGATGCTGACAGAATAATAGAGAAGAGAATCATACTCACTGTAAAAGAGTAGACTGATAGATTATGCAAGATTGAATGTATTTCATTGTATTAAATGTATAATGTACAGGTAACCCAGAACTGTAGAGTTAATGGGATCTCTTGGTGTGACGGTGATAATGCCATTTAGTAAAAGCTTTAGCTGAAGCAAGAAAAACCTGAAGGAAGAATGTGGTGTAGAATGAAAACCAAATTTCCACTGAATTTCAAGAAAATCAGCAAAAGAAAATGCAATTTTGTGCTTCAAGAGTTGACTGCTAATTTTCCATGGGGTGCCAATCCACTGCAGTAGAAGAGGGTGCAGACATAATTTGATGACATACTTGGGGTTGAAATGAAAATGGGGTTGACATCAAAGCTCAGCACAGGAGTTGACTTTTGAAATCTGAATAAAAGATTATGATTATCATACATAATTATAATGTACGACCACGTATAGCACGGTAGACATCTAAAATTAAGTAGAAGTAATAATAGTCATACTTTTTCAAACAAAAGATTCATAAATATGCTTTATATGTTCTACAAATAAAGTTGAAAAGCCGATAACGTGAAGAACTGATATCACATTGTGTGCGGTTTTTGTCCTATTTGGCAGAAAAGTCTGTGATGATGGAAAGCAGTGGTTCAGAAGGGGAGAACAACTTTTCCAATGAGGACACTCAATCCTCAATTTCATGTAGGAGTGCAGAGGAAAGTGGAACAGGACAGAGAGAGTTTTGAGAAATGAGACTTTAGATGGGGATGATGAAAAAGTTAAAAGTAAGAAGAGATACAGGCCTGACAGGGGACACAGTTTTGAACCACTGGGTATCCCATGTGTCACATATGACACACCCACCCACTCCCGTATCCAAACACACATTTGCGCTCTCGTGGCAATGCAGTTTACCCTGATAACGTGTGAATGGCGAGGCAGCAGTCAGTCACTGTGTGAAGCTTCTGGCAGGTTCACTTAGACTCAGACACATTCATGCTTGTACACATAAACACACGTGTGACTCACCTACTGATACCATTTAATGTTTGCAAGGATGGAGACAGATACAGGGAGTCTGTATTACTGCTCACTCTCCAGAACAAAACAGGCGGATTCCACCTTCCTCCAGTGGGTTTGCATCGGGAAAGAGATTAACACTCCTCTTCTTTCAGAATCTTTCATGGCGTGAAAGAGAGTGGTGGCGCGGATACAGCGCGGCAGTGTGTTGCATTGCCTAAAGTGGGGGTTTTGAAGTCACAGATAATCTGCTTTTGAAACAATGAGATAGTGTTGCTTTTCATTTGGCTCAGTTAAGCCATGCTCCAAATGAGGAGAGGGAGATAGTGTGGATCAAACGTTTTGTGTTGAATCCTAAAATTTTACAGCTCTTTTAAGTCTCCAGCAGCTACAAATTCTCTGTCTATTGTACTGACTTCTTTTGGAGATGATGGAATTTAGCACTTTGGACAAAAATAATCCCCATCTGATCTCAAACATCAGTGGAAAAAGAAGCCAAGCTCTTTTTTTAACAGCTGGCTATTGTATTTTGTTTTTGCTTGATCTGCACGTCGGTAGTCACTGGTAACAATATACAGAAAAGTGCCAAACATACACAACAAAAGCTCAATTCTAAAGCAACTGCATTGGTTTCAGTAGAATGATTAGCATGGACACAATCAAAACTATATATTGCATGCATATTATTTGTGCAATTACATTTAGTTATGAAGGACATTAGTTAATTTTAAGATTATTACTACTCATCAGTGTTATCCTAAGCACCCGAATTGAATCAGGTCTACAATGTGTTGTAGAGAGGCATGAGAGGCGTTGAACTGTACAAATGTGGATAAACACACAGTCTGTCCTCAAAGGTGCACATAAAAAAACAGAGTGGGACAGAGAGAAATTCATATTCTGCCTTAGTGCAAAAACACACACAGTGGCTGCTGTTGTGCTGAGTGTGCTGTTTCAGGCTCTGGTAAGATAAATATAGTTGGATACAACCAAGGAAGTACAGTTTGAGTAGCAGATTATATTATTAGGACTATACTAAATAAAACAAATAGAAGGTGGCGAGACAAACATCTAGACTCAGTTTAGGATTTAAGAATTTATGATTTCTTTTTTTATATATCCAGTTTTACATACATATACTCATAGCTAATTAGAGGAATATACATGGCATGTGTGTGTTTGTAAAATATATTATGGTTTCAGTGGTTCCAATGATGAATTCCTGAACTGAACTCTTGAACCTGAAATGTAAACATAGCCTGAAAAAAAACAGTCTATGCAGAGGTGCAGCATGTATATTTAATCCAGTCTCTGAATGCACTCACCAATGAAAGGGAATAATTTATTAGGTCAATTTAGCCCAATCCATATCTTCCATGTTAGTAATGGACAGCTTTTTATTACTTTTATTATTATCATTACCAGGGTTGGGATGCATGAAGCTCACTCAACCTGTTATTGAAATTCATGCAGAACATAAATTTGGATCCTTTTGTTCTGCTGCCTGTATTTGTATGGTAATGTTTGAGAAAGAGGCGTGAAGCCGAATGACATTTCTGTATTACACGGAATATAAGCCACGCTGTGTAGAATACCAACGACTGTATTAGGATGTAAGGGCAGAAAAGGACACTGCAGACCGTGTAAGAAAAGAGAGCAAACCCAATGAAATGTAAGTGAGGAAAAAGTGCTTCAAGAAATCAACGACATTCAAAGTGATTTGTCCCTGGGAAGGTGTTCAGGTTTTAGTTTACATATGTACATTGCTCAGTGTTAGTCCTGGAGAGCAATGGAAAGGTTGGGGGGGTTTAAAAGGGAAGAAAAACTCAGGAGGCAGTGAACACAGAGTCCTGAGCACACACGTTCATGTTTGCTAATGGAAACTGGCTGCTTCCTTCTCGGCCCGGCCACATTCAAAAGAGCTCTGGACCGTCAACCACGCTTTAATCTTCAGCAGGTGCACAAACAGAAAACAGACCTGAGCAAGGAGAAAACAAAGATTAAGTGGAAAGGGCGCCTCACAAAATGGGAGCCATAGCAACTTCCTGCAGGTATAAAGTGACTGCCTATTACATAATACAGCTAAAGTGGCAACCACTCAATCACACACAGCTCCATTAATGAACAGGAGTTTAATGTTATCAATGTAATTCAGCAAAGCCATTTAGAATAACCCTGTCATTAGTCATTCTGGATTCTCAGGCAATATGGGCAATTCACCCATGCAGCAAAGTGTCACGGTCATTCTGGCTCTCATGTCAGACTGAGGCTGAGCTAAATGACGATATTAAACACCAAATTTTGTGATAACACCTTCAACACTTTTGAGCAATAATGAAAATTAACAATACATTTTTCTTGTGATAAAACAGGATCAAATGACTGCGTCTAATGTAAAAAGTGGTTCGGCTGTAAAAATACAGTGAATTATCACCTTGCTCTGCAGTTCCTTTCAGCTAAAGTGAGCTTTATATTGATTTTCAGCTTATGGTTTTGGTATGCTTACCACTACCTGCTTACCACCAAACAGCAGTGCGACAAACATTTAGGAGTTAAAGAGCCAGATGTTTTCCTCCAAAGTTGATGAAGATTAAAACGGAGCTAAAAGGAGAGTCCACTCAAATTAATGTTGATGTTACTGTGCATTGGCTGGATGTGTAAAAATTATTAATCTAATCTGCAGGGTGTCATCACAATAACTGTTGGACAGACTATATCTAAAAAGTGATTGGCTTTAATGGATGTATGCTGGTTGTAGGGATGTAGTGTTAATTGATCGTATTGAATTGTGTTCATTCAATGCATAACACAGAACTGGACAAGGACTGTCTGCCCACAATATTTCAGCCGTGACTTTCCGTAACAACAGTTTGAATGTCTTTGTGTGTAGTGTGAATGATTGCATGTTTGTGTGGTGTAGTATGTTTGCAGTCTGAATCGCCTCTGGCAGCTCTCAGACACAGAGTCGGGGGCCGGGAGATGAGGACGGCACATTGGCCACAGCTGAGCTCTGGCACTGATGAGCAAACAAGTAATCAAAGAGACGTGAAAAAGAGGAGATGCTCCAGATTGGTGATAGGAAGGAAATAACGAAGGATGGAAGGGGGGTAAGGCCCAATTTGTGGTGTTTTCATAGCACCGCTTTGGTTGGTCTGTAACACTTAAGATGCCTAATACTGTAGCTGACAGGCGTGATGCCTTACTAGACAGCTGTCAGGATCCATGCGAGTGTGCGTGCGTGCTCCCTCTGTTCTTATCTTATGGTGGCAAAACAGCAAAGAAGATCTTCGACTACTCAACTTGAGTCAGCTAATGGAGTGAGAGAAATCAGGCCAGTAGCTCTAGTTTCTCTCTTGCAACTGGGGCAGCCTGGTCACTGCGCAGCACCACATAGTCGCCTCCTCCTCATATAAACAACAACAAGCTGAGCTGGTGAGGTCTATCATGCAAGCGTGACACGTGCTACTCACTCGCACTCTCAGAATGTGTTGGGCCCTGAATGATGCAGTATGTGATAAAAGCCTTTGGAATGAGCTAAGGAGCCACACACACACACAAGTGTAGATTTCTACAAGTTCACACACTGTGAATTTCAGATTGGCAGGTAAAAAAAAAATAACGGTGACATTTCAGTGCCACATTTCATGCTCTCACCTCTGTGATATTAACAGGAGTAAAAATAGACACCTTAAGGTGCTGGTTATTTACACTGGCTGTGCAATCTAAGTGAAGATTCCTGCTAGAAATGCAAAGATATATTGCAGTAGAGGGCGGTGCAGCGGGTAGCACTCCTGCCTCACAGTGAGATCCATCTGTGTTAGAACCCCAGGCCTAGAGTTTGCATGTTCTCCCTGTGTCTTTGTGGGTTCCCTCTGGGTTCTCCGGCCTCTGTCCGAGGACATGCAGGTTAGGTTAACCTGCTAAAGCGCTCATAGCTGTGGATGTGAGCACGACGGACTGACGACCTGTCAGCTGCTTTGGCTCCAGCCCAGATAAGCAGTAAAGCTAATGGATGGATGGTTATTACATTAGAGGTGGGGCCATATGCTTTATTCCATACTCATCCTTCACAAATAAAACACAAATAAAATAAAGAGCATGTTGAGATAAATTTTGGAGAGTAACAGGAAAGTCACAGGTTTAATTCCTCTAACAGCCTTTGGCCTGTGAGTCATACACATTAAATTCTCTTTGTTCAGCAGTGCTGCAGTCAAGCCTGCCCCCTCTAGAAGAGCATATTTAAAAAAAAAAAAAGGTTGCTGCCCTGTGCCCTAGAAATACCATGCATAACCTGTCTATTTTTCTAAATTAATTTCCCATAGGCTTCAAAATAAACAGAAAAGAAATGAATAGAAAGTATGTCACTAGCTGAATGGAGGTGCAGACTCTCAGGTGAGGAGTGGAATGACTCAGAAGTGACTCCCATGAGCAGCTGATTGAAGCCATTTATGAATCATCACCTATGGGGCCAAGCTGAAGTTTTTGTCGGAGTTTGTTTGTTTTTGTATTATATAATTATCATCATTCAGTCCATCCTGAGTCCAACTCTCTGGACATGGACATTAGGACATCCTGCGTCACCAGCTGTCGGTCAGCATCACCAAACAGCTTCAGTTTTTATCACAAACTCGCTCGCTCCCCTCTCGTTGCGTCCCGTCACTTGAGAGGCCGAAGTGGGACATGTGCAGTGGGACATCAGGCAGGAGAAAGAGGAAACTGGTTGGCTGATTGGAGATGTCAGTCCTGGGGGATAGCTCTTGGCCTTTTGACAAAAAAAATGACTGACAGTGAGTGTTTGCTTGGCTGGCAGATATAGGCACCCAGAGGTGGGTGAGTGGCGAGGGCCAGGATGGCAAAAGACGTGCCAGAATGAGGACAAGAAACAAGGTCACGCAAACTGTGTCACCAACAAAACTATGAAGGGGCAAAGGGGCTTTTGAGGTTAAGTTCTTAACAGCACTTTGTGACTTTGGATTAGAAAAGTGCTCCATAAATAAATATAAATAATAATAACCAGAATATCTTTTCATTTTACATGAAAGAAGGTAACACCTAAGTTATCTAAGATGCTCAAAGACAGATAATGACATCATTGTCAGACATCTGAAGGAACAGCTTGAAAAACCACATGGCTTTCAATCTAAGGAGCCTGCACATTACAGATTATTTTGTCAATTCTCACATTCTGGGGGCCGGAAGGCAAGACAAACACATATATATGTTAAAGAGCCTTAACATATATTTGGAGAGTGATATTTCCATGATATGATATGAAAACTGAGATCGTGGTTGTGTCCAAAATCATTCACTCATTCACTACGCCATACTCACTATACAGGGAATTCAACATAGAGGACGAGGTAGTGAGCTCCCTGGTGAAATGAAAAAACACTTTCTGAGACTACTCCACCATGCAGTTAATTACGTTATTACCGTTGCATAATCAAAATGTTCCAGATCAATGCCAACCGCGATCATGACAGCGACGCACAACCGCAATGCATTATGGGATATATTGCTTGGTTAGTGACCGTCTGTTGTACACTGCTTTTCACACTGCGTTGTGGGATACTATGAGTCCACATGAGTATATAGGATAGATTAATTCTCACTACACATTCAGACAGCACTACAAATAGTGTAGTTACTATAGTAGCACACTTCTGGTATTGTGACTTTTCTATTTGATTATTCAAGCTTTAACCAAACACATTCCACAACAATGTCCTGATTCTGACATTTGACCTAGCGCACTTGCCATAGTTTAGAGGTGAAAGCTAATGACTGGAACCTCAGAGGAGTGGGATATAGACAATTTCACTGTTTTTGGCAGGGCACTTGCAAACTCTGTAAAACAATACGGTAAATGAGTACAAGACTCAGCTCAGAGAGCGCAAAGATAGATATCTTCAGCCAAACATCTACATGCCGAAGCACAGCTCTGATGAATTATGCAGTTCAAGATCATCCTTAGCGATTTTTTTTTTTTTTTGGGTGGCGGTTTTCCTTTGCACCCCGTGTTGTAGTAAACACTGCATGATTTATCAAAGGCTGGAAACAGCTTGTATGAGTGTTGCAGGTTCCCACAGAGGAGAGCAGCAACTTGCATTAAAGTATTTGGCTGCTTCTAGTTAATGCTGGATGGCATAGGCTCTGTCTGCATGAGTGAGGTCATACTAACAAGGAAGCTGTGGTGAAGTCATGTCTGGCTAGCTGGAGGAGACAGCAGTCTAAGAGAAACATGCGTGTGGCCTCATACGCTGCTCCCCCCGACTTCCCCTTCCCTCTCTCTGCATCTCTCATGCTTTTGTTTTGTCTCTGTCTCCCATTCAAGGATTTGTCTCCCATTTCCCCTTCCTTACATTTCCTTCATCCTGGCTTTTATCTGATTCACAGCACCCATGATACAAGGTACAGAGGTGAGGTAATGCAGGTCTGGACTCATGAATGTTTAAGCAGAAATTTCACACTCTATTTCAGTGATGTGAGCGGCCAGTGCAAAGTGGGGATTGACTGAGCATTTTTATAAAGTAAGTGTATGTATGTGGTCTTGTCCTGGGCTTCCACTCCAGTGAAAGAAGTTGTAGATCTGAGAAAAAATTGTGATGTGGTACATTTTGAATAACCACAGCCGCTCACATAAACATATGCCGCTAGCTCTAAATGTCTCTCTCTTGCTATACTGTATAATATGATACACATATTAACATATGTGGTCGGCACATTGCTTTTACATTTGTTTTGCAAATATTGACCAGTTATAATGTGTGAATCTGTTGTTTAGTAGCCAATAATTTTAGTTATTAATGCATTGTTAAAATGATTTAAAAACATTTTTTCTGCAAATGTGAGGATTTCACACAATTTGAACCTGTCTGGGTCTGAGAAACATGAAGGTTTTCTTATTTAGACAATCAACAATAAAATCAATATTCTTGACCATGAGAAAGGAGAGGTTTTATAAAGTTAGTATTAATACTCAATAAATACAGTGGCTGAATTTTGGCTCCCTGTGTGTAGCTGCGTGTATGTCTGTGAAAAAGAAGACAGTTCCAGTAACCCAAAGAGGGAGAGAGTGATGAGAATAGCACAGTTTTTGCCAGATGTGTGACGTCTCCCGAGGGGGGAACCCTGGTGCACTGTGCTCCAGGATTAATCGTTTGAATAAAAGAAAACATAATTAAAACCTTTCCTCATGCCCGTGCAATCAAACAGAGAGAGAGAGAGAGAGAGGGTGTTGGAAAGGCAGCTTTGATTGATAACCAATTCTAGACCCCTTCCCTTCGACACAAAACACACACACACACACATGGGCAACATGCCTTTAGCTGAGATGACATACTGTACATAAGCACAGAGAGCACAATTGATGGCCCCTGTCTCTCAAATGCAGACAGCGTCCATTTTTCCTGTGTGGCTTTACAGCAGCCATAAGGCAGGAGGGCAGCTGATGTTTAGATTGTCACATGAATCAGCTGTTTAGTGGGTTCGAGAGGGAGTGGAGGGTGATGATTTTGTCTTTTATGATATCTAGGACTGTGGGCTTGTTACAGCCGTTGCAGTGGACGGCCTCCCATGAGTACTGTAGGCTGTGTACAGTCTGTGCTGTGCTTGTTCAGTGTTTGTAGACAATCATGGAGCGATAACCGGTTCAAATACAGTATATGGTGTGGTTAATATCCTGTACATGTCCAAGAGGTTAGATGTCTTTCCTCAGTGGTTGGGGGTGGGGTAAAAGGAAGAACAGGAGTGGCTGGGGAGGATGAACGCAAGCAGCTGCAGGACTAGAATTGGTCATCAGTGACCACTTAGCAAGACTCTTATTTAAAAAATGTCACACTTAAACAGTTTTAAAACCTTTACCGTCCTGTAAATTTTAATAATTAGCATCTTTCTCTTTTTACTCTCATTACCTGTGCCAGGGAGACCACTTGGTCAATCTAATCAGGTGAGACCACTCCCAAGCTGAGTGTTAAACTTGAATAACTCTGAATGTTTTCTCTTCTAGATTAATCTTTGACTGCTGGTAGGTTTGTTTTAAAAAAGTCAGTGTTGTGCAGATATAGGACTACGAGATCTGAATTTCAATCAGCAAAGAAACTTCAGCTTCATTCAAGAAATTTTGTAGGATGTTTGTGCTGAAAATGTTCACCCAAGCAGAACAGATTACTATATAAAATATGATTTAATACAGATGGTTTAGGTTTGTATGCCTTCTGGCTGTTTAAAAAGCTTCCACCGCAATCTCAGTAATGACTTGGCAAGCTACAAACCAGCACTTAATATTCATGAGGAGATTCTATAGTCCTATATGTCAATATGAGTACACAGTGTTCTGTCCATGATGGCTGGACACACTTTTACTGTGCGTGCGTGTGTGTGGGGTATTGTAACAGCAAGAGACTAACTCTGGGCACTGCCTTGTTCAAATCATGGCTTGCACATGAGCAGAGCTTTTTGCACAGAGGACATTCCCATTTTGCAGTGTGCGGCGCTGCAGGGGAGGACTGTGGGGGACAGCTGCTCGCTCAGGTCATGTGAACCCAAATCTCTGTTTGGAGGGAGACCAGCTTGTCTCCAGTTGTGCCTCCTAAGGCCATGGGAGAGCTCCCAGACCAGTCTGAGCCAGAGCTGCTCTCACTGGAGAGGCACCACACCAAGCTCTCTTTACAAGCTAGTGAAGTAAATTGAGAAAAATGATAGAAAAAGAAAACACTTCAGTTCAACTTATAATTATTTTTTAGTCATCTTACGTGCTTGGTTTTCTCGAAGTTAATGTTAAATAAAAAAAAAACAAAGTACAAAGAGTACAAACATAAATAATTCCACTGGTATCTAATGTATGCAAATGCATGACTAATGCATTTTTTGCCATGATCCAACGAGAGTTCATTAGGTGCACCCAGCTAACAGGAATGCAGTGTAATGGCAATACAACACTGTGGCAATAAATCTTACCTACGTGAGGTTCATAATACTCAGCTTTTGTTGAAACTGTTTTTGGGAGGTGCTGATTCAACTATATGATTATTTTGGAGGTTGTAATGTGTGGTGCTGTTGAAGAGTACTGCATTATACAGCGAGATGTGTCTGTTATTTAGCCTAACCACCGCTGATATAAATGGATAGTAGAAACACCTGTCAGTGTGACACAACACCGTTCGGCAGCACTTCAAACTGCAGCCTCCAAAATGATCACACACTTGAATCAACACCTCTGTATGACAGCTCCAATAAAAGCTGAGCATCATAACCTTCATGCAGTGTCCTATTAAACTGCATTAGTTTCAGTTAATAACCTGGCAACTGAGTTTACAAATACAAAACACAGAATCAACATTAATGCCAATGAGTTATAAATGAAGGTGGCATTTGGTCATGAGATTAGCTAATGTTTATTGGATCATGATGTCATACAATACATTATTAAAATGTGATTAAATTAAATATAAACCAGTTGCCAAAAGCCTCTCAGATGGGTGCATTTGGTCAGCATCTATAAATGTCTAAAGGAGCTTATAGTAACTGTTCATGCAGTAAACCAGTAACATCCAGTTAGAGGCGGTTGTGTGGGAAGAATGCACCTTATTAAAATGTTACCCACACATATATACATACTACACTATGTATTCAAAGACTTACATCACATATACATGGAATCGTAAGGGTTAGACAAGAAAAGCAGACATCAGCATGGTGCTTCTTCATTGTCTCTCCTGCCCAACATGAAATATATTGCTTTCAAAAAGTGATATACAGCACTGGTAGGTTGTGATGTTGCTGTCAGTAAGGTATCATTTCAACTGCAGTTGGAGCTGTGCTTGCTGTTGTTATGAAGGGGGTGGCTGGAGATGTAGTGACAGACATGGACTTATCTCACATCACTATAGAAGAAGTTTAAGGGAGCATTACATGAGCAGACAGTGTGAAAGCATAAGTGGGCTGAAGTCAGGAGAAACTGATCTTCAGCAGGTAGAGCCCATCTGTTTGCTGCTGGTGTATCGACCTTAGAATACCATTAAGCCATTTCTTTAAGGATTCCACTGCATCAGCACCCTGAAGCTACAGTAGCTTCTCTTGCCCTCTGTAGCCCTGTGCAGGTCCCCATTGGTTCTACAGCTCCTCTAATGATTCTTGACAAGCAACTGTCTTCATAATTGGTCTAATGGTAGTCAAACTGGTCTGGTTTTATTGTCATTGGCTTCGTTAAACGATGAACGGTCACTTAAAGGAGTCTACTTTGTTGTTTGAATCTCATCTACACTGTTTAGTTCCCACAGCATCCAAATCCAGCTTATTAATTACGATATAAAATCATAGCAGTGTTACCTTTTGGCTGTAAAGACAAGTTGGCATGAGAAAGCAGAGAATCATTAGCACAATCAACACTTGGTGCACGCCAAAGCCCGGCAGCTGCGATCCAACTCACAAATTTACACGAGCTTCAACAGAGAAAATCACCACAGTCAGGTTATGATTGATCTCTACTGATCGACTGGAATTTCATGCACACATTTCAAGTGGCTTACAGCTAAGACATCTTCTGGCACACACGGTTGGATTTCTGCTGCGTGGGGGGAGGTGTTTTGTGTGTCTGTGTGTGTAACTGGACGGCTTGGAAGGAGGGTCTAAGACGAGATTTCTCAGTCTAATTAACGCCTCAGTGACACCAACAGCAGCATACGTTTCTACACAAATCTCCCAGCAGCTCTGTTTTCATTTGAAACACTCAGAGAGGAGCAGCTCAGCATGTGTGCTTGAAGGCTTATGGGAAATGTGGGTAGAGTGTTTGCAAGTGGGTTGGTGTGTGTGTGTGTGTCTTATCATAGGTTATCTTGGGCAAATTCTGCATTCTGACACACTACTGGGAGTATTTGTGGTTCATAGCTGACAGGCAGCTACACCACCATCTGCATCATATCACCAAGACGTGCAAAGATCAGAGGTTTCAATATAACGTTTTAAGGCTAACAGACAGATATAGGATACTGGTATCTCTGTGAGTTTTGATGATGAATATGTGACAGGTTTAAACTTTTGAGTCATCTCTCAGCTGCCTCAAGAGCTCACTCGCACCGGGAGTATAAGATGAAAGGATTTGTTTTAAAAAATTTAAACAAACAGACCCCACATGGGATGGGATGCTTTGGAGTTATATAGCCATGTTCTGTCTGTTTTGAGATCAGTGGGATGTGTCGTTCCCGTGTTCGGAATTCAAAAGAAAAGTCTGATGCACTGCACAGCACTGGGTGAGTGTTAAACGAGTGATACATTTATGAGCCAAACAAGAGGGAACACATTTTTTCTTGAATGTTACATGAACTGTCTGAGTGCACTCAAACACCTTTTATTTCTACAAGATAGTTTTTAGGCATTAAAATCCTCTTGCAGGAGATGTGATTCCAAGAAGCACCACAGAACATGACAATGCGGGCCAAGAACAAAGAGAGCGATGAAATCCAGTACAACAATCTTATACAGCTTTGTGAAAGAAAGACAGAGGTTTTCTGGCAGGTTTAGAGACTGACACTTTTATAAGGTTGGAGAAGAGTGTAGTTCAGTAGCTAACAGACCTCTTCAGGCTTGCTTTACAGTATTAGTGAAGAGATAAGAGAAGTGGTGACTCTACTGTGACAGTGAGGCTCATATTTCTTTCTCTTGTGTGTGTGTGTGTGTGTGTGTGTCATCACGGCAAAATGGAATGACCACAGAGGTGGTTTTTGGTACAGTGGAAGGTGTTAATATGTGAATTTTGCTGATGCAGTTATGCCACAACTGTCATATATACAGACACGAAACTTTATAGGTGCATGGGATAAAAAAAAAGGCCAGGTTCAAAGACAAGTAGCCAATTCAGTACACATGTAAAAATATAGTAATGCCAGTAATATAGTAATTCTATTTCAAACCAACTGTGTAGTAATTCTTGATATAAAATCTTCCTACAATGCAACAAGGCATCACTACACCACAGAGCTGTCAGCATCCAACCACTAACTTAACATACAACAACAGCGTTACTATAGAATACTTCCCCAGGTTAAAATTCAGCTGTATTTAAGTTACAGCCGGATCCCGGTTTCGGTTCGGGTCCCGGTCCCGATCCCGGTTCCGGTCCCGGTTCCGATCCCGGTCCCGGTTCCGGTTCCGGTTCGGGTCCCGGTCCCGTTTTGGGTTCCGGTTCCGGTCCTGGTTCGGGTTCAGGTTCCGGTTCCGGTTCGGGTTCTGGTCCCGGTTCCGGTTCGGGTTCCGGTCCCGGTTCTGGTTCCGGTTCGGGTTCCGGTCCTACTCCCGGTTCCTGTAACGTCCGGGTTCCACTGTGGCTCTGGTACCGGTTCCAGTTCTGTTCTGAACCCGAACCGGAACCGGGACCGGACCCCGAACCGGAACCGGGATCCGAACCCGAACCCGAACCGGGACCAGGACCGGGACCGGACCCCGAACCCCG
>OMNW01014498.1:16620-33133 GCA_900303245.1 Selene dorsalis
CCTTGAAGCATCCCTCTTGTCCAGATGGAACAGAGAGAGACAGCGGCCCTCCTAAGCCCCCCCGCACAGGCACCGTACCTGCCCTGGTGCCCAAACCACCCTCCTACCCACTGGTCAAACTGGTGGGTAAGCTCTACACCCTGAAGTGCCGGTGAGTAAAAGCTGTATGTAAGAGATGGGCTCCTAGGGGCTCGAGAGAAAATGTTCAGTGACTTAAACATTAAAAATAGTGAGACAGCAGCATTAATAGAATTGTCTGGCTAATTTTTAAATAGTCTCTTAATCCCCAAGCAGCAGTCACCACCCCCACCCCCTGCTGAGCAGTCTACTGCTAATGCACTATATTGAGAGTAGTGAACCATCTGAGATTTTCAGTCAACATGAATGAGTTCTGATATAAGTACAGTACAAAGGTTTCACCAGACTCAGCTGTTCCCAAGGGAGGCACTGAATTCTGACTGTATTTTATTTCTTTTTGTGAAAACTTCATTGGAGCCACAAATGCTCCACCCTCTTTTTACACATTAGTGGTGGTGTTGTTTTGTATAATTCCCTTGTTAACTGTGTGTGTGTTTCTTGTGTTTCTGTGTCAACATCAGGTTCTGCGAGGTGGAGTTTCATGGTCCGTTGTCAGTGCAGGAGGACTGGATCAGACACCTCCAGCAGCACATCCTTAAGATGAACTACAACAAGTCTGCTACGCCCAAAGCAGCCTCCACCGAACCCCCCACCGTGGCTGATGACCCAGCTCCGGTCCAGGCCTCTGCCCCAGCCTCCACCTCTACCTCCAGCTCCACCTCGACCACACCTGCCCTCACCTCCACCCCGACCCGCACCACAGCTCCCAACAGCCGCTCCCCTACCCCTCCAGCCGAATGTGCTCCCACCGTCACTGCCACAGAGATAGTAAAGGTCTCAGAGGAGCAGCCCACCCTAACTGCTACTCCTATTCCCCTCGCTACCCAGATGGTGTAAGCTTAACTTCATCGCTCACTGTCATTTTACCCCTTCTGGTTTTCTCCTGCCTTTCTTTTCGTCCATCTACTTCTTTCCTTTGGCCTTCACAGAGTGTTGTTGTGGAGGAGTGTTTCCCCTCCAAAGAGTCCTCTGAGCCCCAAGCACCTTTGAAGCAGCTTTCTAGACTGTTACTAAGTCCCGTTACCATGGGAACGAAGCTCTCCTGGCTTATCTGCGCACTGGGGATTGTGGGAACTGTCCAAGGTTATGAGGAGAGATGAACCCATGTTTTGTGTTTGACTCGTTAATATTGAATGTCCAGGCGTTGATTTGGACGGGTGCTGAACCTCTCCTCCCATTCGCTGGGTGATTTAGGGGTTAATGTAGTTCTTAATCAAACTTTGACCCCGCTGGTTCAATCCAACCTCCCCCCCGACCTTTCTCCCTAAGAAGTGTGTGTTGCTAAGACCTGTGAGACTTTGGCCATTCCTCCCAGCACACTGGAAGCAGTGGCCTTGGGCTCACAGAGAGGTCGTGACTGAGATTAAATGACATGTATAATCATGCTAGTCTTGTGGTAGAGACTTTAAACATTTGGTAACACTTAGTGTTAAAAAGGCACTTTTAACATTGACATTGTCACTCAGCACTTACTGAAACACCCATTTTGAATGGGTGAAATTTGACTAATTCTGATTGGTTGAAGGAGCAAGAAGTGGAAGCTTACCCAAAAAGGGAAGATCCCCCTAGTTAACTTTGTAATGTAATACTTTCCCCAAAATATACATTTTGCCTGAATGTAGCTTAAAGCACCTATTGAAACCTTATATGCACACAAACACAATCAAACATATGGCCCATGTTACCATACCATTGAAGTTCAACCTTCATGATGTTGCTCCTCCACAGTTTGCTGTTTTCAGCAGATAGGGCTGCTGTTGTGTCAGAGGCACAGTTGCTTTTTTTAATTTTCTGAGACGTGATAAGTGGAGCCATAAAAATGTTTCAAGGTTACACATTTCAAGTTTTTCCATTCAGTGTTGCCATTTCCTTCCTGCCTTTTTCAATGTAACCCAAATTATTATTTATTTATTCTTATGCATCTGAATGTGGTAAGCTAGGTCATTTTAAAGCTAAAGTAGATCTTTGGAATGTTTGAAAATAGGACAGCGGTGCACTTTTACTGGTGTGCACAATGTGAGTGTTTGTATGTTTGTGTACATACATAGCAAATGTGCATTGATTTCCATTTTAAAGAGAAAGACAGAAGTAAAACCGCTTGATGGGAAGACGCCTCCTTAGCTCAAAGTGAACCCTACTACTTTGGGAGCCAGTCTGTACTTGGTCCTATCAGGACTTATATGCATCCATCATCGTGTTAGGATGTGCCAAAGAGTCTGTTTACTTCCTTGTCTTGCCTCTGTAACAGCTGTTTACATTGGACATGATGGTGGAGGAAACTCTGCACAGCTATCGAGTTCCCCAAGGCTCCACACTTAACAATGGACCGAAACCAGCGGTGATCTGCACCGCCGAGGTCACCCAGTTTGAACGACTCGCGGCTACTGGAGCAGCTTCACGGGAGTCACGTTGTTACTGTAGGGTTAGATTATTCCAATTAAACATGAACACAAATCAAACTTGATTTCAAGCAGGGCTCTCGAGAACTGTCAGCCCTCAGTCCAAACGCAGAAACGCACCTGACCTCGTGGCGTCTGAGGCTGAAGTCTGCGAGCTGTCCCTTTCTACATTGCTTCAGAGCGTGTTCATATCAACCCAGAACTGAAGCAAGAACTAAAGGGTCCATGTAGGCTTATGACCTTTTAAAAGTTTGTTCCAGTGTTTGAAACATGACTGTTCAATCCAAACGATACCCCAACCCTTTTATGGATTATAGATACATACTATATAACTACATGTACTTAAGAAACTGTTGATGCTAGTAGAGCTATCAGCAGTTCTAATAGCAAGGTAGTTAAAAAAAAATAAGTGATCTTAATTCCTCTAGTGTGATTTGATTTCAACCTTTGATGCTATGTATTTTTTATTGCTCTGTGCATTTCTGTATTTGCAGTCCTGCAAGGTGAATCTTAGAGTATTTTTTATTTTTATCTGTTAGTTTCTCCAAGCTGAAACTTTGGTGCTGGTGAGAATGTTGCAGGCGAGATGGCGAGTGTCTGAACGTGAGGAAAACATTTTAATGTGATTGTCACGTCCTGGTATCAGAGGACTCCAATAAGCAGGCCTTAAAGGGGGCCACTTTGCACGGTGAGATGTGATCCCCTCTCTGCATTCACGCAGTAGCAGACGCAGTGGCCTCTCACAGGTCCGCGGCTGCTTTACTGCGTGAAATGTGACTTAGGAGGCTGGTGCATTAGGGTTCCCTTTTAAGATTACCTGAATAAGCCTCAGCTGGTATAACTGGCTGTTTTAGTGTGTATGTATGCATGTGTGTGTGAGTGGGTGTATGAGTGCAAAAGAAGGCAGTGAGACGACAATGATGATTAAGAAGAAAAAGATGCAGTTGAGGAAAGAACTGTACTGTACACAAAGGGTTAAGTTTTAAGTGAATCGACTCCAGAACAAACAATAAATGTGATTTCAATTTCAGACACTGCATCATATCCTTTGTTCTGACACCACAGCTCATCACTGGTGTTTGTACCCCAGTCTGTGGAGTGGTGTGTTCATCTGCGTTGCGCACTCCTTGGTTTTTGACCAGTAGAGGGCGGTACATGCAAGCTTCATGTTTCATGGTTAATTTCAAGCACCTCAGGTCAATACAACCTTTAGAGGAATGAAGAGAAACTAAAATGAATCAGGAATTTCACAAACTGCAATGACAAAACTGTCTTTTACTACAGCACAGTGTGTAACTCACAATATTGGATCAATGTGAAGAGCTTTGCTCTTTGTGTTTTAAAAATGTTTCACCATGTTGACCATCAGAATATATAAATATACTTTAAACCACAGCTGCTTAATATTGCTAATGTAACCCACATAGAATATTTAAATATAATATTTAATATTTGCAGTTCTCCTCAGCCCTACAGAGACTTTTGGTTCACTCCACCACCACAGTGTTGGCTCTAAATAACCTACTTTGCTCTACCTGCCCAGCACCAATTAGCCTCTGAACATAGTGAGGCATTTAGCAGCCGTTCCAATGAGTTACTGGAGACTAACAGAGCTAAAAGGAGAATTAACATCAGATTTTAATCTTTTAGTCATCAACATTACCAAAGTATATCAGTGTTACTCTGACAGTGTCAATTTATGTGTTTGTGCTTCTGGAAAAAAAACAGACTAGTTTCAGGTTACATCCCTGGGTATCAAGATTCATATAAAATATAGATCTTTGTGAAATTCAGTCATAATTTCTGTGTGTTGTGTCTTGAGTAATGGTTAACAGGGGTCTCTGAGGTCACTGTGAACTTGACCTCTGACCTTTGACCACCAAAATCTAATCAGTTCATCCTTGAATCCATGTGACTGTGACTAGTTCCAAGAAATTCCCTCAAGGTGTCACTGAGATAATACATTTACCAAATCTGTTTTGTGACGTCACCACACCCCTGGCCATTTGACCTTTGACCCCAAGGTTTAATGAGTTCATCCTTCAGTAGTGAATGTTTTTGCCAAATTTGGAGATACTGTGTCCCCAAGAATTGGGTTGATGGGCAGCACTACGATTGAGCGTCAAAGCCTGTACATGCGTTGTAGTCTCTTTGAAGACACAGAAGTGCTTTATCAGCAGCATAGTTTCCATTGCAGGAATAACAATGGTACTATAATGCTACCTTGTGGTGCCCCTTTATTTAGAGTAGCTAATCCTGACATTTTTTTTTTTAATTTATGAATGCTCTTTGTGGACTGTTGGACAAAAAATCTTTTAATCACATGATGAGAGCACATTTGTCACATAAGTCTAACAACCATTATAATTAAAAACTCTAACAGTGTTTTGTCTGTTTAACATGTCTGAATGAATAAAGACATCTGAGACAGTTACATCGTTGAATCTGGGCAGGATCATGATGTGTGGTCTTGATGGATGACTTGATAAGACCTTTAATTCACTGTTCTTTCATAGCCTTACATACCTCTGTATGGACCATTGCAGTTTATGGATAGTGAAGGAAATGTCTTTTCAACACCTCAGATTGGAAACCTCATGATTTAGACTCGGGCAGAGCAAAACAGCTGCTACACTGGCTTTCCCCACTATTATCTCAATGATTAGGGCTTTATTCTCCTTAGTAACAGATTTTCTGTCCACTTGGTAGCAGCAGAAACACCATTTGAGTTAATATAGCTCTGCTACATGCAAACAGTTGCTTTATCACACAATTAGCAGAAATGTAGCACCATTATCATTCCTTTAGAGGCATGTGTCTGGCCACCTGATACATGTGAGCGCCCTGTTAGCACTATTGGCTCTGTTTTTGATCAGTCTGTTTAGCTCTTAAATGCTCCACTATGTTCACCAGCTGGTCTCCGACAAATTGTGTCTGCGGGGCAGGTAATGTGCAGTGGGTTTTAAAATTCAGTATTTTTAGTGTTTCTCTCTGAAAACAGCTGACTTGTGTTATAAAAGAATAATTGTGGACCAGAAAACAAAAGACTGAGACTTCTGGAAGCTCAGTAGAGCTGAAGAGAACGACTGATTTAGACAATAATTCTCGGTGGGTTTGTCACATATGAAAATATCGATTATAGCTGCTTTATGTTCACATTTAATGAGGCGGGACAAGAATGCTTCAGCTCAGAGAGAGAGACAAATTAACCTGCGTGACAGACAGACTTTAATGACCTCACTTGTTCTTTATGACTCCAATTTTCTTACTTTGAAACCCAGGATGCCACAACCCAGATCAATTCTTATTAACATGAAGTATGCTTTCAAGTAAAAGCAATGATTCTGATCAATGATGAGGTTAACGAGTTTAGAGGTTGGACTGTAATGTTTGTTTGTGGTGAGGTTATGGTGGGTTCCTTTATCCCTGTTCTTACTTTCATGTCATGAATTTTAGCTTCACTGTTTACTGAGCTCCGATAAAAATCAAGTTTTTAACATTGTTAATATGATTTTCTTTGATAATACAAGATGTTTCATGATGAAAGGTAGTCAATGCCATGACTGTACATTGCCAGTATAACAATAACAGACTCAGCAACACTCATAAAAACAGATTTATGTCACATAACCTGGTCAAGTCCCATTTAGAAAAAACGCTTGTCAATACTGAGAGCAAGAGTTTGGATTAGAACAAACAGTAACACTGCGTCAACCGCTGCCAGTTACAAACTAATCAACATAAACCAAAACATGATTCAGACCTGTGGCTGAGTGTCTGTGATGTTTCTTCTAACTCAACCTGTCTCTGCTCTTTCATCTGTCAATCTATACAGGAACAAACAGCGCTGGTGGGCGGGGCATGAGGCCTGATACACACTCCAATTGTGCCTTTTTCCCTTGTTGCGTTGTTAACCATGTTAAATGTTCAATAATAATCATAGCAGAGTATTTCTCGGTCGTATACAACATGTCAGGAATCTGGGTGGTCACGTCACCTCACACCTTGACTGTGCCATTGCAAAACTGACTCAACAGATGTGTGTGCGGTGACAGTAGACTCCAAGACCACATATCTAAAATACGTTTGAATCAGGTTTACAGCATGTGCAGATGATTCCTTTGAATGAAAACAACCAGGGACCTACAGTGTCCTTCCCACACTGTTTAACTTGGACATGCAGCCCCACACACTCATCCAAGTGGACAAGACTGTTCCTATGTTCCTGAAAACATCTGTCTGGATCACTTTTTTTTTTTTAAATTCCCTTCAGGTTTTTCAGTGATGGGAAACTCACTAAGATAACAGCATGGGGGAGGGAGAGGAGGCTGAAAGAGTTCAATGCCTGGACCACAGATACACTTCTTCATTTAAACAACTGAGTACAACAAAACACTGTTACAACAACAAAAAAAGTCTCAGGCTAACTTTTTGAATTCTACTGAAATGACTTAGTTCACTCAAAACTCAGCACCCCATGTCTTAAATGTAGAGTAAGTACAAAGATTTCCCTTATTGTTGGTGGTAAATGGACATACATTTATAGAGCACCTCTCTAGTCTCAATGACCACTCAAAGCACTTTACACTGCCACAGTCACATTCACACACATTCATACAACACTTGTGCCTACATTCTTGTACATTTCTGCCTACCATTCATACACATTCACACACTGATGATACATCTGGGGCAATTGTGGGCTCAGCATCTTGCCCAAGGACACTTTGATGTGAGGACTGGAGGATGAGCCAGGAATCAAACCACTGTTATTCTGGTCAGTGGACAACCACTGTGCCTCCAGGGCCACAGCCACCCATGCGGGCAGTCATCCAGTCCTATTCCCTCTAGATGCTGATGACAGATGAAACAATGTCAGTCTATCAGTCCTTTGGGGAGAGATACTGGAAATGTTTCATGTTGACATGAAAAATATCACTCCCACTGTAATTACTTGTTTAGCTTGGATTTAAACAAAAAGAGAAACATTGTGTCGTGCTGAGGCAGCTGCAGATGTTACACTCTGACCGCCTGCCAATACACAAGCACCTTGAGAACACAAATATCAAGAGATCCACTCTGAATTCAAACAAAAAACAAAGACTCCCATGTAAGAAAAGTTAAACACCACCAAATGAACTCTTGTCTTTTACCAATAAGACACACATGGCAATAATTACAATAGAGTTATTTATTCTATATTGTAAATAACACTCACATCTAAATAACAGATTCAGATTCCAACAAGGTGACATATTGTTATCTGTGTTGTAATGTGTTGGTGATGGAACATGAAAACACATTAATCCGTTAGATATCTCACACAAGCAGCGGACATGAAACATAATATATAAACAATTCGATATCTAGAGCAGCAACATGGCGGAGGAGTTGCATAACTGCGTCTTCTATTCACAAAGGTCAGTAGTTTAGATGTGCAGCTGCATTTGCATATTCTAATGAGAAAAATACAATTCAGGACATGAATCTACATGAAAGCAGGAATTGTATAAAACAAGACAAGATGCTTGAAGTCTTATCTGAAGATGGTGGCAGAACCAAACTGTTGATGTTTTGATGAACTGCAGCTTCCTGACTGTCATGATGTTAATCAAAGTGTGTTAGAATAAGTTGATGCAGCTGTTCCCTAAAAATCTTTGCACTCTTATCACATAACCAGCAGGCAGCACAGATTATCTGCACATTGTCATGTATTGCTTTGGACACAGCGGTCGGTGCAGCGATCTGACTGTTACCATGCCAAAAATGAAGCACAGGCTTTGAACTACATCACAGTTTTAGACCACATTTTTACCTACTCTTCCTTACAGGATACACACACGCACACACACACACAGTCTCTTACCATACCCTTGACCTACACAACTACACCTTAACCTTAAACAATGTCTTCACCTGAACATTTAATCACTTATATTATGATCAGGTGTTCTTTGTTCCAATGATGAAGATAAGTCCCTAAAATGTGTGAATAGACTACTAATAGGCTACTTGGACCACACACCCATGTGTCCATTGAGTGGATTTGTATTGATCACTCACTGCTCTTTGAAATCAATAAGATGCAGAGAGCCCTGATGCCAAAATAAACTACACCATATCTCACACTGGTAGGCTACTTGCAATAAAATCTGTCTCTTTCTCATGGTTCTCCTTTGGTCTCACTGCTCCCCTGCTGTTACAACAACAGACCTCTACAACTTAAGGACGTCAATGATTTTTCTTACTGTGCACCAACCTCAGTGTCAAATACTGCACCTTTGACACCTTTGAAAGACATTGGTGTCTCTTGCGTTCACACGACAACATGACAACCTAAGTCACTTTGACGAGATTCAACCACACTAGCACAGAGCTACTTGAAGTTGTACCAAACAAGTCACAGGCAGCAACAGTGGCAAATTCAATAATAAGTTTTACCACTGACATAAAGACAACAAATAGACACAAATGCACCAATACACACAGTCCAATGCAATATTACGCTATAAGGCTGCTATGCATACATGCACTTTTGCCAACGCAATGCAAAAGCTTGTTGGCGACATATCATAAGTCTAGCTAGAAGTCCATTGACAACACAGTGACAGTCAATACAGCATGCTGATCCACAGTCTACACAGGTCACTGTATCCAAAAAACCAGCTTGTCCTCACTTAGTCAACTAAAAACAACTCTACAGTAAAAAGGAGTTCCTATGTGTCACTAGCTAATCAGCTAACCCACACCGCTAACTCTGCTACAGTCGCTTGCTACGAAAGAGTGTGTGTAAAAGGAAAGAAACGCTATGCAGCTATGTTTGTAGTCTCTTACATGTTCTTGTGTTTTCTGTTTTAGACAGTTTTAGAATATTATCATTATTATTTCCATGACAGTAATAAATCAATAACATTATATTACAGCATTTCAGCTAGGGGAGCTAGCTGAAATGCTGTAATATAATGTTATTGGTTCACTGGCATGGCTTATTCAGGCACTTAAACAAGATAAAAATGTCTGTTGTTAAAAAGCTCTGGCTCTAGATAGATACTAGATAAACCCTACTTCTACAAACCATCCAAGAAGAAAGACAGAAATTGTTAACATGAACCTAATATTGTGTCTAACACTAGAGGAAGTTTTCATTGGCTAACGTATGGTAATTTAAAAAGTATTAAATCACAATTTAATAATGATATAAAAACATAGCATGTTTTGACAAGTCATGCAGTAATTCTCTAGGTGAAACTGAATTGAAGGCCATAAAAATCACATCAAATGTAAAAAAAATCAAACAAAAGAAAACAACAATGTCAGAGGTCTTCACAGGTCATCCCACTTTGATTAGCTGAGCCCTCGTTCCATTTCACATCCATTTTTGGTGTGAGAGAGAGAGTTGATCCCACCTATAATCTGTTTTCTGTTCGCACGCAACCAGTGAACCACATCAAGGGAATTAAGTATCTGGACCGATGAAGGCAAATATTTTAATAGGTTAATCTGTATACGGATATACTCTGGCCCTTTTGGGGGCGCCTGCATCTTGAGCCTTCAACATTTTCTCCTTGACATTTGTTTTGAATCTTCAGAAACGCTAATTCAGAGGGGAACTGAGGGCAAAAACAGGAAAGGTTCATATCTCTGGAGATTAGATCCTCAGACCCTGGAGGTGCCACATGCCTGTCCAACTTGACCTATTATTAGCTCACAAAGTCACATATGAAGATTGCAAGATAACCAAGACAAACACACAAAATTAAATAAAGGGCAGAGAACTTTAGTAGTTTGGAAAATATGGTAAAAAGTTTCGAAGTAAACACACTAAAAATACCAGAACAAACTGACAAATACAACTGAGAGAACGACCACAAGCTCTCAGTTGTTTCCGCTTTCTTCTTGAAATACAGAAGACATAAATCTGCACTTGTTTAATAAGATGTGTCTCAGTTGTTGAAAATGCATTAGTCTGATGTGCCAATTGAAGCCTCATCTGCAGAGCTATAAGGGGCTTGTTGACACATGAAAGTGATGGATGATGATTGGAGAAAAGTGCTGTTTCAGAGCAGCTCAGACCACCCTGAACCTCCCCTGAGCTCACACTGATGTTAGCACACACCCAGGAATCTAACATTGGCTGACTTTCTTCATTCTCACTAGAAGTGTTGTTTTCCAGAATATCTGCAGAGTTCAGTGACTCCATCTATGACACATAACAATGTGTCACAGTACAGTTGGGCTAATTCTGGTTGTCAGCTGTGTGACTGGTAATCCTTTGACTTTCTCCAAACTGTCACCTCTGGCATTGGATGGATTGATTTCTATATACAAAAACTCCATGTATTGAATTATATGTCAAGCCCATACAAATACGTGTATTTTTTAGGGTGCCACATAGCTCAGTGGGTTGAGCGGGCGCCCTATATGTTCAAATCCCCGTTCAAATCCCAAATCAGGTGGCCCTTTACTGCATGTCATTCCCCCTCTCTGCCTCCCCATTTCCTGTCTCTCTCTACCATACTATCAGTTAAAGGCAAAAAGCCCCAAATATATACTTAAATATATATGTATATTTATTAATACTTATATTGTCGACATATATCCATCCTAAAGCCTGCAGGTTCTCGGACCACTTTTTCAGACTGTGATAGACATGTGTAAAACTGATGAGATATAAAAACGAACAGGAGAATCATAGATCAATGTGCTTCAGTGGCTCACCCCATAGTGCGCAGCCCATGGAGGTAATGTCCCAGTCGCAGCGGCCCGGGTTTGAATCCGATTCGTGGCCCAATAAAAAGCATAAAAAGCATAAAAAGCCCAAAAACATATGTAATAAAAAGCCATATATAAATGTACAGAATTTGTATATGTATGTTGTTTTAATAGTATGTGCCTGTCTAAAGTAAGTATGAACTTTTAACACATATAGTTGCAACATATGATATCATATATATGTATATTTTAATACATGTACATCTACAAATGTTCCTATGGGTGTTTCATATGCAGTTGTGTAAACTTAGACCCTCATGTATCCAAAGAATGCGTGATGTATGTGATATTAATATATCCCTCCCTACCAGACAAAATGTTTTACAGCCCACAGACTGAGTGCATTAGTGCTAATGTGAAATGTGGTGGTGAAACTAAGGTTATGTTAAGATTGTAGTGCATATAATATATGTAGGATTTTGAAATGCATGCCTACAAAATAAATCAGATAAAACTAACTGTTAGAGTGGCATTTCTTTCAGGATGTGACTGTGTCTGGAACAAGGAGAGGATACGGGTTGTGAGGAGTTCACCCTCATGACAGTGACTGAAGTTATTTCAAATAAACTGTAATTCAGGAAGAGCCAAGATTGCTATTTTTAGTCTTTTCCACCACGGTATTGCCTGATCTGTCACCTTCTAATTTTACAGATTCAAAGGACAGTAAGACACTGAGCAGATGGGTTTAACAGTCTGGCACCGATCCTCCTCATGACGCCTCCAGGGCATCATTCATCATCAGGGGGCTCTGTGAGTGGGCCGGCCTACACACATCAAGATGTAACCCACAGCCTTTTTGTCTGTCCAACTAGAACATCTGAAGACTGATGGCTCCCTGAGGTGACAATCCTGCTGTCTGCCCTGCCCCAACTTAAGTCCTACTGAGATCACCACTTCTGGCAATATCCCTGTTCAGTAATACACACTCAGTAATGCACATAAAAATATGTCTTCTCCCAACACCACAAGAGAAAAGACAAAATACCTTAGTCATAAACAGGCTGTTCTTTTCTATCTGAAATATCATACACAGTCTCTTCTGTGTCTGTGTGAGTTTGGTGTTTGGGGCATTGTTTATTCTGGCTCATGCTGTGTCTGTGACTGCTGCTGAAAACACCATTTTGTTCACAGAGAAACACGCTGCTGTGAAATGTTTGTCTTTTACGTCCCTGAGGAATAGATCTGTTTATAGTGGATATTTTTTCAGTCTTAAACAGACTTGAATGAGAAAACACAACCCTAAATTTAAGCACACAGCTTCCTGACTTTGTCCAGATTCTCATGTAAACAAAGCTGAGTGCAAATTTTAGTCTTAGGGTGCAGGTGCCTTGAATTTTTATTTATTTATTCTTTTTTTTAATTTTTTTTATGAGATTTTGTCGTAGGTTCCCAGGAGATGTATGGCGGAAATTAACTTTTTCTTGGGGGAAAACATGAGCTATATTTGCAAAACTGTCAAAACATTTTCGGTGAACTTCTGATTAATTTGTGAGAATTAACAGAGTAAACAAATATGTGTGTGTTTTTTTTTCTGGAAGGAAATGGACTGCATGTTTAAAGGAAGGGACCATGACATGTACGATGAAGATGGAGATTTAATAGGTTCTCACAAGTCGTGGAGAAAAATAGCTAGTTCATCAGTGGTGCACTTGTGACCTGGCTCATGTGAAATATCCCTGATTTTTGTGGCTGTGCTGGAATCTGACATGATATGGCTGCATCAACTTTCATCATTGCTGTGATTTTCTGATTTTACTCACCACAGTAAGGCTGACTGCTGAGTGTGAGGAGCATCAGGGTGCAACAGGAGCACATGATGACTGACAACACATCATTTATATGTGTAACAGATTGTTTACTTGCTTTTTTCCCCATCTGTTCAGATCTGTTAGTTTTAGCAATAATTTTATTCGTCCACCATCAGTTTGGTAGACTTCTAATAGTCTCTACTTGCTGCACACACACAGACCACACAGCATGTGTACCTGGAAGCTGTAATGAAGAAAGATTTTAATGTAATTATGAAAACCCACCTGCAATATTTATCATGAGTATTTTTACATTGTGCAGCTACTATAGTTGTTTTCTTTGTTACCAATACTGAATTTGTATATATGAAATATCTGTCCAGAGGACAATCAGACATGAACGAATAGAAGATTTCCATATATTGACATACACTGTTGCCCATAAAGTTGGAATAAAATATTTTTTTTCTCATGAAATGATTGTGACAATGTGATTTATTCTTGATAGATAAAGTGTATATCTTCTCAATCTTTATTGATCAGTTTCTTCCTAACATATCACTGTGGAAATTAAATTGGAATAAAAAGAGGAATGTGTCTGAAAACAAAATTATTCCAACTATGTATATGTACAGGGCCAAAACTCTCCCAGAATTAATGAAAAAAACACATATAAGCATAAATGTTTATGTCATCCAATAGACTTTCTGATATAAATTCAACATTATGTTATGTTGTGTTGTGTTGTGTTGTGTTATGTTATGTTATGTTCCTGCAATGCTGCTACATTACCAGCATTGAAATCTTCAAGATGAGAATCGTTAATTGAAGATTTCCTGAGAGCCACATGGAAACGCTGTGCAATAATGTTTCAAGTGTGTTTCACCTCTGACCAATCAGTGGTAATTACACCCAGCACATTATGGTGCACTGACACACCCACTGTTATATCACTGCAGCAAGGTGAAGGAATCCACAGAAGGCTAGTACGGTTTCCAGGGGGTGTTTAATTACACTTTAATTACATCAATCTTCAGCCACGGTCAACAGATAGTAACAACGGAAACATTTTAGATATAGCCTTAATTACTTTCTAAAATAACCCCACACACATGGGATGTAAGTGCAGCTACAACTCACTCTCATATCTTCCAGAGGAGCGTTTAGAAATTATGTTCCCCTCTGGTTACATTTGCTGTCTCTCTGCCAGGTTGCTGATGTAATACCCTCCATCTGGAGAGGTGACTGTTGATTGACCACAGCCTATAAAGATTGAAAGTTTATGATCCCTGGAGCACCATGACAAAGAAACACATTAGCATCTCATCTCCTGCTTTCTAATGGCTCGGTTAATGTCACTTGTTCCACAGAGGCCTTCAACTGATGCGTGGCTTTCTCGTAACTCTGAGTCACTATGTGGCCCTGCGACTGAGATTTTCAGCCTTCTGAGTATTTCCAGAAACAGCCGACTGGACGCAGGACTGGAAGAGTTTATCGTAAATTCTCTTGCTGCCTCTTCGCACTGCTTATGTTGTCATTGAGATTTATTGTTTTGTCTGTCATGGGCTGTTTGGTGAGCTGATCAACGCATAGAAGATCTATTACAGAAGGCAGACGTGTTAATCTGTGGCTTCATACAATCCACAGGGATCATGCACTGTGGCACAGTGCTCTGGCATTTTAAAAATCAAGCTGCTGGACTCATGTGGACTCTCTAATTGAAAGCCGTGCATTTACAGCCCTGGGTCCGTAATGATGCACCTTGGAACACAAACTGAGTCACGGTATCTATTACACTGGTTCCAGTTCATGGGCTGCGGAGCTATACTCTATATTCTGTACACTACATCTGACATTCATTGGTTTTGTCTCCTGGAAACACGTCTGTAGCGAATGTCTGTATTTCATTGTGTTGTGTGTAATTGCAGTGCATGATGAGTTGTTAAATTATTGTTGTTTTCTGAATCTGCAGTGTTCTGAGATCTCGGGAACATTATTCAGCCTCTGCACTGGGATGGTTTCGCCAGCATTTTTTGAGAAGTGGATCATGGGTAGTACAGTGGTGCAGTGATAACCACTGTTGCCACTCAGCAACAAGGCTCCGGGTTCTTTCTGTATGGAGTCTGCATGTTCTCCCTGTACCTGTGTGGGTTCATCAGGTTAACTGGTGACTTTTAATGGTCCATAGTGTGTCAATGTGAGTGTGTGAGTGTGTATAGTGAGAGTGTGTATAAGAAGGCTGAGATAGCCCACACTGGTGTTAGTGGCTCCTCGCTCGTCTCCTAAAAATAGCTGAAACATCTCATCTGTTGCACTTCGATGTCAGTGGCAGTCTGTTGGACACAGGCTGTTATTTTCTACAAAATAGTCAGAGGAGCAAAATCTCCGTAAGACATTATGAAGCCTGAGGCGCAGATCCATTTTATACTGGAACAAACTGGAACCCATCTTAGCGTCAGTGGCGTGGGCGAGATGAGTGGGCTGACAGCTACTTCCGTGTCATTTACTGACCTGTATCTAACAACACTTTCAGCTCTGTGAGACAGTATTGATCTGTTTGGATGCTCTTTGAAGTCAGGGGATGCATTAAGACGAGGAGCGATCCCAGAGCCACTCCACAGATGAAAGTGCAATGTTTAATTAACCAGTGGCTGTGAGGAAGGAAAAAGAAATCACCGCCTCATCAATTTCTGATAAATAGAGTGCATAATGAAAAAAGTGGTCTGCCAAAACACTCAGTTTGGTTTGATTGTGCATTTTGTCTGCTGCATTTCCTGTTACCTCAGTTTCTCACACGTTTGAAAGATAAAAGACATAAAAAAAATAATAAGAGAAACACATTTAATATTTAAATGTTTATTGTATCACTCACCGTATCATCCACCTGCATGACGTCAAATGAAATTTGACACCTAGAGAACAATTACTGATCTTCAGCCTTAATTAGAAATAACTCATTCATCATAATATTGTACTAGATGCAGTTTCTGAACTCTGACCATCAGACCCAGATCATCAGTGGCCTACCTGATCCAGAGGTAAAACTGAATGCTTTTGCCGTGTAACAAATAATCTGTCGCTGATTGATTGAAAAACTGTGGGACATCTGCTGTCAGTACAATAGATCAAAGTTGGAGAAGGACTTTGCTGTAAACTGATGGATGTTCAACAGACATTTGGGGCACAGCAGACCTGTCAACCTGTGGATCTCTCAGCCTGACAAAGTGGTGTGCATGGAGCTGTGGTGAGAGCGACACTGTGCACGAGGAGCCTGGACAGTGGTGACAGTGAACAAGTTGACATATTAGTGCAGTTTAAAGGTAGAGTTTGTAAGTTTGTTTATTATCGTTTGTAAACACAACATTCAATTTGGGCCCCTCATCTCAGGCTCAACTACGCATGGCCCCTGCCTCTGACAGCAGTTGTCAGCAATTGGACTGACCCATGTTCAACTGC
>OMNW01014498.1:33153-43336 GCA_900303245.1 Selene dorsalis
CTGCTGTTCACACTGAACCCTTCTCCATTTTGGCCTTCAAAGTTCTCTTTGAATATTTGCTATTACCACCAATAGTGTCTGGATGTCATCAAGGATGCCAGGAGAAATGGACACACACTGACCAGCAAAGAAAAGAAAACACATAAGCCCATAGATGATGATTAATCAGGATTTCTTTTGTATAAATTGATATTTTATTTTTTAGGAAAACCGAGAATAACTGAACACTTCTCCATCGACATTGGCTCATCACAGTTTGTCCTTTGTGTTTCTAGTTTATGTCCTGAAGTTCCCTGTGTCTCGTTCCTGTGCTCTCCCTCCTGTGATTACTTCATGTGTTTCACCTGTGTGTGACTGCTCCACCTCTGTCTTGTCCCTCTCTCTCTCTCTTTTAGATCAGTAAATGTGTGAATGACATTCTCTGTGTCTGTCAGCTGGTGAGGATGCACACTTTCTTTCTTTTTTAATCTCACAGCTTTAGATTCAGTCAGAAGAACTCGTGCACAAACTTAAATCCTCTGCATCAGTGTTGAATACTGTTGTACTAAAAGAAACCACAAGCCATGATCTGAGTTTTCTTTTGTTCATCTCTGTTTTGAGGTATTTCACAGAGGGCAGCGTCACATATGATGTGTGGACCAGCTTCCCTCAGTCAACATCACATATCTGGAGCCAAGACACAGACTCTGCTGAGTTGTAACACTTCCTCCCAAACACTGAGGCTGCAGCAAATGAGAGGTTGGGGAAACCAGGGATGGTTGAAACACTGGTCATTTGAAACAACTTATCCAATCAGGAACAAGATACAAATCACCTGGTTCACTCGAGACATGCTCACCATGAGAAGTAGAAGATGTGGAAAGATTACTTATTTTGAGGTAAGAAAGTTTGTTTCTACTTAAATGAATTTGTAATGACACAGTCTGCCTTGTGATTAAGCTCTTCAAACTTAAAATACTGTCATGGAAAAAATGATTAGACCAACCAACCCTTGGTTTCTTCAATTTCTTGTTCATTTTAATGCAATGGTTATGCAGTCAAGTACTAACTCCTGTGTGTATCATGTGACTAACAGACAGAAAAGAAAACATGGAATGCCTAAAAGCACTGGTTTTGGCAGTACAGTGCCATACTGTAGCTATTGATGTAAGAACTTGAGTGATTTGGGTTATTATCAAGAAAACCATGGAAAATGGCTCAACATCAGCTCTTAAATTAAACTGATGAGCTATTTTTGTTGTTATCATTATATTGTCCAAACAAATGTACCTTTAGTTGTACCAGGCATTAAAATGAACAAGAAACTGAAGAAAACAAGGGTGGTCTAATCATTTTTTCCTATGACTGTATGTGTCTCTTTCTAACACACACACACACACACACTTAGCAATGATGTTAAAAATTAAGTGTTGAGTAAAAATAAAAATCTTTAATAAGTGCTATCTTCGTGGCACACTGTTATGGACAGGATGTATTAAAACCATACATGTTCTGTGTGTGTTGCAGAGATAACACCTACACCATTTAATACAGCACAAGTTCAGCCCTAGTTGGATATGCTGCCTCAGAAGAGGTTACGTTGTGGTTCTCTGAGTGAAGAGACTATCTCTCCACTCACAGTTAGAGTCTCCCAGTCCCAGTCTTCCCTACACCAGGAATTTAGAGACTGAAGGATTAACCACCACTCTGCATTTGTTTGTGAGAAAAAGAGTTAGTCCTGGTAAACCATAGAAAAGGAGAGTGGGGATATTATCCTGTACAAGGACATATACCCAGGCACCAAACATGGCCTGATATTTTCCTCAAAAAACCTTGTTGGCTTCTTATTTTGGGAATGTCTGGGAGTGACTGGGTTTGATTATTTGCCCTTTTGTGTGTGCTCACAGTCTGCTCTCCTGTTTAGCCTATTTTTGACCATGAGAACGCCTTTTCCTGTGATTACTACTCAGGCTGATGAATTCTTATCTCTTAATTGAGGTTTTGTTTTCAGCAATTTTATAATCCACTGACTTCTTGTCTGTACCACTTGTGGTCTTGATAGGTCCATATCTCTTGTTAACGTAATGCATTTGTACCTGGATAAGTGACTAAGCCACCTGTGATTTTATCAGTATCAGACCTAATGACTTTCCATTTCCACCCTCTGCTCTTAGTTATTCCAGTGTCACACTGCAATTTAGCGCCCTCCAATTTCAAGTGAATGCAGCACCAACTACAAAGTGTTTTTCCTCTTCTGTTTGAAAGAAAATGTGCACAGGGTCTGAACATTAAAGAAATATGACCCTAATAAAGTCCCTGCTGCGTGTCTCTCCTCTCACTCACAGGCTCCATTTCTTTTACTACATAGTTTTTATACACATAAACTTTTTTATATGGATTTTTAAAGTCATCAGTGGCATCCAGTTACTGGAAAAAGTGTTTGTTTTAAGTGGAGCCAAACTTGTTCACTGGCACAGTAATTGGAAAATTAAAGCACAGGTGTGGCAAAGCACCTCTGGAGATAATGCAGAGGCCGGTATGCCATCCAGCTTTTGTGGTTAAAGTTCAAATAACAGCAAAATTCACTGGAGTCTAAGCAACACATCATGTTCCTCACTCCTTGAATGCAATGGCCTGCATATATCAGATCAATAAAAGTGTTGATGTGAGTAATGCTGGGTGATACTGCTCCGTTTAGTCGTCATGCTGGAATCATTTGTGATTGTGTGCGTGTTTTTTTCCAGCGCCAAATTCAACGTCAAAAATTCTGAGAATACCATCCTTCATCATCATCATTATGGAGAGCTTATCAAGGAGTTGACATAATGTCTGCCTGATTTAAAGTTGTTTAAGCAGACTCTGTTTAGATGTGAGTCCAGATTCCAGATGTTTGTGTGTTTTGTCAGTGAGAGTAGTGAGTCACGCTCTTAACTCTCCCTCCTCTACTGCGGCTGCCTCCGCACCACTTCAGATATTGAAGGGCAGTTAGTCGCGTTGGGACATTATTTTTTCTGCCCTGCTAACACCTCCACCAACCTGTAGACAGGAAGGAAGGATATTATTGTGTTTCCTTGAACGAAAGGATGTTTAATTTTAATCACAAGTGAAGTTTTGGGTGACTTTGGTCATGTGACATGAGAAAAATTAAACATCCTTTGTCAGATTTATAAAGCGATGTTTTGGACACTGAGTTAAAACTAAGCTATTTTAAAATTAGAATTAACTGTAAATTAACTATCTACTATATAATTAACATTTTCAGCATGTAGGCCTGCCGTTTAGCCAGTCCACTATCCTCACTTGACCTGCAGTCTCTCCTCTCACAGCGGAAGGGTTGAACACAGGCGAGATTGTGAGGATTGCCGGGAATAACAAATTACATAAACTAATGGCTCCATAATGGATCCCTTCTACATTGCAACGAGAGACGTGGCAAATGCCGTAGATGTGACTTTGAGCAGGACAGTTCAATTTTAAACACCAAGAGAAGGAAGTAGCAAAAATAGCACCAGTAGAAGCATTGAAGGTGGAAGTGTCAGCGTATATTTTTGGGTTGTTTATATTTTTTGCAGCTGTAAAATACCACATCTCAATCGTCATGTTTTGTCCTCATCGCTGCTACTGAACATCAGGCTCAGAAGACATATCAGATTCTATGAGTTTATGAAGTTTTGGTTTAAATACAGTTTCAAAGGGTGTTCCTCTTTGATTAATGTGCAGTTAATTATCACAAAATTGGAGATAAGCCTGGGAAAGCTCCAGGCTGTGTATTCAAACTGATAAGATCCTAAAACAAATATGGTCAGTGATAATAGAACAGAGCTGGGACTTAGACTCAATAAGTAAGAGGGGAAAGCAATCAATCATGTTAACAGGATTTGAATCAATCTTAACAAAAGACAAAATCAAAAAGAAAACCCACTTCAAAGACAGATGCCATGTCAATCTAACATCAGCGTGGTGTCATGAATAATTTCAACTCAATAGCAAGCAAAAACCCACAGATCTGTAACAGCTCGACTTCCTTGAGTGAACATGGGAAATGAACCTTGTGGTCAGTATTGACATTTTTAGATTTACAGATACAGCCAGTAAATGTTAAGTAGCATCAACACTGGGTGACCACAATAGTACAAGTGATGTGACCAACCACTTAAACCAGGAGACAGCTCCTTCCAAAACACTCCGGTGATGGTGCCAACTGAGGGAGCTAGCTGTAAAAGATACAGCTTAGCACAACTCACATTCAGGATTTCCCACTAGGATATTAAATTCCTCAACATTTAGATTACGCAGGGGACCAGAGCTGGGAGGGGCCATTAGCATGCAAGGAATTATTATTGTTCCCGGCTGAATGAGCTGTATTAACTTAAAGGAACACACCAAGAAGTCCACCGAGAGCTCGCAGCATTCAGCTTAAGACAACATTTTTAGTTTTGTTGTGTTTTCTGTTGCCCCATGTGCAGCAACACACAGCTCTTCTGCTGCCCCTGTCTTCACACACGGCTCAGGATCGAATGTAGATAAACGTACTGAATATGCACGACTACTTCACATGTCAAAAAACCTACACTACCACTTGAAACAACAGTGACACAATTTTTGGCCCCTTTTTAAACCCTCAGCTAAATCCTTGTTAGAGTGAGTACTGCAGTTATTACTGATCATATTATGTATATTCATATTCACACACATTTTCAAAACACTGCAGGAGAGTGCATAATTGAGAGAAGCGTGCAATGATACTAAAATGAATAGAAAAGGCTATTTGCTTTACTTCTGCAGTTTTCTACTAAAGTATTCCCAGATTGAGAGATTTCAGTAGATGTAAGTGGTTGCAGCAAGCTTGATGATTACTTGTTGGTGAATCCAGAGCTGTTGTGACCCAGTGTTTGCTGTGTTGCGTGAAGCGTACACAGCTGTTGTTGTTGTCTGTGGACCAACTCCCCATCAGTCATGGAAATTTCCAGACCTTCCCTCATACGTGGCTCTTATGGTGCTGGTACCCTCTCTGCCGTTTCACATACATGACAAAGACGCTGTGTGGAGCAAACACACACACATAAGGTATTCTTATGTCTTTCACCTCAATTATCAAAGTAGTGAAATATCCAGTTTGTAGACCTACGGTGTATTTGAATGGTTTGAGGCCTCCTATTACTTCTCGTTATCCTGTCCTTTCGGATCCAGGCTATAATGCTGTGATGAAACGAACCATCCAAAAAAGGCAGAATAGGAAATGCATGATTCAGTAGGCTAATCTTGCTCATTCTCCCGGAGTAAGAGTGTTTGGAGCGATGCAAGGCCCTTTGTCCTTTATGACATGACAGTTCTTGTATCTATGTGTGCAGTGGAGGAGCAGAGGAGGCAGTCTTTGGTGAGGCTCCGCAGCTGTGTGGATTAACCAGGGGCCCGCAGCCTGACCACAAAAGGAAAAATACAGCAGGGACTCACAGTCGCACTGAAGAGTGAGAGAGAAGATTAATATTTCGGAATGAAGTCACGATGCTGTAATGAACTCTGTAGCTGCTACCACCGTTAGTCCTCAGCGATCAGAACAACAAGTGCTCCCCAGCAGATGACCCTGTGCTCAGATTTAGAGTTTTGAAGAAATTCATCCTATTTGTGTTTTATTCATTTAACCTTTCTTGTCCCATAAATGGTGCCAAAATCCTGTAAGCCTCATAATTTGGGTCATTCCAGAGAAACGAGATATTTAGTCACTCAGTGATTACCACCCAGAAAAGCTTTTGATCATACAACGTTAATCAGAATGATTAAATATCTGCCCTAAAATAGAGCTAATTTCTTCATTTTTGTTGTGACTTTAGGTCTTAAAACAACACGACGGTACTAAGATACAGAGCAGGCATTTCTCAGTGAGTGACCCCCATTACAAGCCCCACTGCACATTAATAATTGACAGGCAATGGACTGTTAAAAAATTATGGAAACCAATTCATCTTATTTATAATTCCTTGGTCCTTAAGGTTAGGGTTAGACCTAGTGGCTTCATTACCCACAGTGCAACTCAGTAAGGCTGTAGATTCAGATGTTTTGCTAGTAGAAAATAATGCAGCTTGATCACCTACACACAACTGGCTGGGGGATGAAACAACCAGAAAGTCATGTGGTTTCAGACTCAGTTCGACCACCTGGTAGGGATTTTGTTTGAAGCATGCTTTTGCATTTTCCAACTCGTTGTTTTAGTTTTGCAGCCCACACCTTTTTCTTCTTAAGCTGTTAGTTCAGTTCTTTATAAGTGCTTGATGGGGGGTGGTGGTGTGTAGATGAAACTAACAATGGTCAGCCAGCTGGAGGAGAGAAAGGAGCTTGGGTTTGAACTTCTACTCCTAATAAAAAAAACAATTTTAAAGGAGGCATTTTTTATATTTCTGTCCTTCTTATATTTCAGTACATATTTGTGTAGCTCTTTTGACACATGTCCTGACTTACTGTGATCCTTGGCTTGAGGCTTGGGAGAATATGTCCTTCATCGGGCTCCACAGTGGCCAGAGAGAGGGAGTGTTGGGAATCAAAGCCTGGTCCACTCTTGTTTATCTCTATTCATATTTAAGAGCAAGGATCTCACTGGAAGTCCCATTATTAACTGAGAGTTATTGTGCTTCACAAAGAATGAGACACCCATGAAGTGAACTGGCCACACAGCGACAGAATGGACTGTGGACTGTGTGTCTCAAGTGGTTATTGTCCGCACATAATGACTATTGTTAGCAGCCTACTGTAGCTCTCTTATCTACTTCCCCTGGCTTCATAAATCGTGGCTGTACTAGTCAACCGTGTACTTCATATTGTCTTTTATATAAAACAGAGAAACCTTCATTTTCTATGACGTCATGAAAAGAATCATAATGTAACATTTTAAATGCCACACACATAGTTTAGCAGAATAAGCTGAAAGCAACCAGTGCAAAATCATGATGGAACAAGCTGTCCAGCTACAAAATGGAACTGGTTCAACTAAACACAAAACAAATATGTATTTCAGGCGTCTAGCTGGACTTAGTCATGCAGGAAAGAGCTCGCCACTGGACTTTGTTTAGATTCCAATGTGTTAAGACCAAGATGGATGGAAATCTCCCTTTCACAACTGCTGAGTGTGAGGGATTCCTCTAGTGTGTCTGTCAAGTTCAGTCATGTTTATGCTTTCAGTTCAGACAGTGATTTAGAGGCTTCTCCCTCCTCCAGGTTACAGATGTATCTGTGTCTTGGTTTCTGAACAAAGGCCCAGCGTTTTGGAAAACACCCCACACTTAAAATCATTATCTAAAAATTGATTTCTCATATTTAAGTCTGAGGTAACATTAGCGCAGCAGTCCTTTCTAAAAACCATTTGCCTGATCAATAAATGATGATGACAGTGACTTCCTCTGTTGTGTGATGATGTGGCCGACTGACTTGGTAAGTAGGCCTATTACCTCATCTAAAAGGGACTGGACAAAATAAGCTCACTCATCCTGATAGCCTCTTTGCCAGTTGGTACATGAGTGGATGTGCTTATTTGCCACTAAGCGTCTGGAGGCTACAACCCACTCCCTTTTGGGTGGGAGCCAGCTAATGCCATGACCTGTGTTTCTCACACTGACTTTGCCACAGTTCATGGAAAGTTCAAAATCTTGTCTTGTCTAGTCTTCAGATAAACTCTCGAGCACACTGAAACAAGTTTTCACAGAATCATTTGCACATTAGATTTTAAATTTCCTGCATCACCTCCTTTCTCCTGCTGTTGAACCAGCCTGCCCTCCCTGCTTGTGACCCAGTCTGCCATCCAGTACTCCCATTACACTGGCCTTCTCTCCCTGCGTCCTTCATTTTTTGTTAACCAACTGTTTCCATTTCAATGCTTTCCCATACTCTGTGTTGTAAACTGTCCTCTTGTCTGTATACAACATCTATTGCATGTCTGCCTGTCCTGGGTGAGGGATCCCTCCTCTGTTGCTCACCCTGAGGTTTCTCCAAGTTTTTCCTCAGTCGATGTGAGGGTCTAAGGGCAGAGGATGTTGTCATGATGCTGTGTAAAGCCCTTTGAGACGAACTGCTTGTAAAAATGGGCTATACAAATAAAATTGCCTTGCCTTGCCTTGCCTTTTTGTGACAAACCATTTTGTGTATCAATTACTATGGTCTCTATGTCTCAGCACATTGAGAAGTTTGATTTTTGTTGAAATGTCTTGTGTATGTGTGTAGCTATTGCTGCTCCTAATGTCTAAAAACAGTATCATAGAGTCGCAAGACTGAAAACTGTGAAAGACTGTGTCCATAATTGTTTCCCCGTCCACTCCTTTTTTTACTCCCTCTGTAATGGACATGCTAAACGTTACTTGGAATTGCAGTAAACTGGTATTTTGAACTCTTCATCAGAATTTTGCATTGTTTTCACCAATCCGACGATAAGCATCAAGGGTCATGAATCAGGTCTTGGACTAATCATTCTCCCAGTGATTTTTTAGCTCTAATACATGACTGTTTCAATATTTTGCTCAAAAAGTACTTTTGGATCTGACTATGATAGAGCCAAAACATTTCCAGACTACACTGCATTTTTCAGAACCAGTAACCTCCATTTGCAGAAACATTTCATTTTATTAAACTGTCGCCAGTTCAAATCACCACCACAAAAGAGCACAAACATAGATAATCAAAGAACTGTATTACACGATTTATTTGAATTTTCTTTTTAATTAGAGCTTTTATGTTTGCAGATTTTATGTCAAATTTGTCCATTTTACATATTGCACTTGTCCATCAAAAGAGATGTGTAACTGAATGTTTCATTTTTATGGATACAAGTCTATACAGATTTTTTCACAGTGCATTTTTATTATTTAATATCTCATGTAGGTTTGTAGTCACATTAAAAACTAATAAATGCAGAACAGTCATGCAAGCATTAAGATATTCTGATATAGAGAGACAACAGCTCTCCACATCAAAGAGCAAACCTGTAACTGAGCCAAAGGGAAACAATTAGAGGATCTTATCAGTGGATAGCAGTTATCCATCCAATCTGCCATTTCACAGATAATTATGTAATGCATGGTCTTTTAGATGTCAAGCATTTGTTTAGCCTCATACACACTGTGCAGCTCTAATTTTTCTTCCCCATTTGCGCTGCAAGGTACAGAGATTCAAAACATCATGAATGACAAATCCAGTCCCTGCAGCTCCTGACAACCTTGTTTGCAGCAGCTTCTGGAACAACAAACATTCAGTGAGGATTTTGAGCTTATGCCGCCTTGTACATCAGCAGATGAAGCTGGTCCTTCTGTCTGCTCTCGTGTTTTTATTAAGCTCTCTTCCAGATGTTTTCAGCTACAGTACAAGTCAAAAGTTTGGTCACACTTGTGTGGTACATAAAAATACACAACTTTGGTTAATATTTTGTTTAACATGGTTTGCCGCCCCACATAAAAAGTGGAAAGAATTTGGGGAAACTGGGCCTGGAGGCACATCCACACATCTACACTGGTCACCAGGTGAAACATCAGAGAGCATCAAGGTGGTTAGAGGAAGAAACATTAGAGAGACTCAGCTTCATGTCAGACTCAGATGAGGAGTCTGTTGAGACCAGAATCAGACACATCAGAACGTTTGGTACAGTTAGCATCATTTGTATGTTTACATTGTTTATTAGCTTTTAACTGGCAATGACTTATATAATGGTAATAGTTTCGCTAATGCAAACTCTGGTTGTCTGTACTGACAGGTTATACTTGCTCCCTGCAGTTTTTTAGGATGGGTTCCTGGCTCTGTGAATCTGTTTTTATGAGCCTGTCATTGGTTCACTGCAGTTCTGATGTGGAAATAAACAGTCAAGACATTGACATCTTATTTTTCTCACATGTCATTATGAGCCTATTATATAAAAAACATCTTGTAAACATAAAAGGTTAAAAACTTGATTTCCACCAGAGGAGCTTTTCAACTGTTTTCTGTGTGGCCGTCGTCTTTGTGTTTAGCTCATTGTCTTCTGAAACTATGAAAATAGGACATCCAGGAAGTATCCCAAATTGTGTATGGACTGTGGTGCTCAAGTGGACCCCTGAGGGGTGTCCATTATATTTGGAGGTCAAGAGGAAATTACAGCAGGTGATCGCATGAATAATACAGGAATGTGAATGATTGCATATCAAACTGTAAAGTGCTTGTGTGTGTGTGTGTAGGGGGGGGGGGGGGGGGGGGG
>OMNW01014499.1:0-24048 GCA_900303245.1 Selene dorsalis
GAAGTCAGTGACCTACGACTTCGGCAGTGGCACGGAAGTGATTCACGGTGATTCATATCAAGATATCGGTGAAATGAACGAGTTTCGCGGCAGTCTTATTTACACGCTGCATCGCTGCCCCAGCAGCAGCTCCCGATATACGTAGATCGCGAGTGGATCTAAATATCTTCCGAAGAACTCCAAGTTACACCAAAGTTGTTCAGGTGAGTAAATGAACGTATTTTATGCTAGAAATAAGGTCCAGGTTGCAAAAAACGGAACTTCTCTTTTAAACAAAGCAAAATATGTTTCATGTTTTAGATGCTTCGAGGTAGCCACCTTTTGCTGTGATGACAGCTTTGCACACTCTTGACCTTCTGTCTTCAGCTTCATGAGGTCGTCACCTGGTGCGGTTTGCCAACAGTCATGAAGCAGTTCTCAGTGGTGCTTGTCGGCTGTTTTACCTTCACTCTGTGTCCAACTCATCCCATACTCTCTTCCATATATGTTCCTTCATAGTTTTGATGTCTTGAGTATGAATCAACAATGTAGAAAGTATAAAAATAAAGAAAGACCATTGAATGAGAAGGTGTGTCCAAACCTTTGACTGGTACTGTACATTTTAGCTGTATGTCCTAGTTCCAAGAGTCCAGATGTAGACTCAATCTGTTTTTTTTTGTTGGTGCAGGATTTAGTTTTAATCCCTGTCCAGGGTTTTATCTGGCCAAGATTTGAGCCTTTCATGGTCTTTGAAATAAATCTTCAAGTTATTTAGTTTGTTGTGACTTTGTAGCATTTCATACAGTTCAAGGTGATGTCAAAGTCAAGTTGGCCCTCGAAACTTAAATCCTGCTGTAGGAAATTCATGTCAAACACACCCAGAGTTGTCAGTATGTAACCTACGTTGTCAGACTCCAGACTGGAGCTGTGGATTAATAGAGGTACTGTGGAGAAACCTGCAGTTCCACATGCCTGTTGCATTGCTATGGAAGAACCAAATACACACATGCACACTCACCCACCATCATTGTGCCTAGGGATACAGTCACAGATGTCTCATTTTAACAGTGTTGAAATATCTCCAATTATCCAGAACAAATGAGAATCAATGAATCACTGTATGGTGAAACTTGCTGCATTTTTGCAGTTAACACTGTAGTCTCATATACTCATCGTGCTGCAGAGTAGAAATACTCAATAATCCCACTATAAAACCCAAATGAGGGTTAAACAGAAACAATATAAAGTTGAGATGGACTAATGACCATTTTTAAGATGAATTTACCTGTAACCTTGCTTGAGCTTTTCAGGATGTTGTTGCTACTACTGTTTAATATTAATATGATATTGCTTGGGAGGATATATATCTATATCTATCTATATCTATATCTCTCTCTCTATATATATACATATATATGATACGCAGTAAGGGACATTTTGGTTATAATAGTGAGACGAGCTCTATAAGTTTTAATTGTTGCTGGCTGACTGACTGAGTGATCAAGTTACATCACTGGCCTATGTTTGCAACGTTCTGTGCTGTTCACATGGATTATTTTAAAAGTAAATGTTACCGCAAAACCAGAAGAATGAAATTTGAGTTTTTGTGTTGACAGTCTGTTTTGACATGCACCAATACAAAGCTAATATTGACTGAAGTAACTATAGATAAACAAATTGAATGCTCTTGTTTTGGTTTATAGGCTGAATCGTCAGTCAGTTAATGAGGGATGGATGAGAATATCCAGTAAAGTAATCATCAGTTGCTGCACTAAGATTATGCATATCAGAGTGGACCATAGTATAAACACCTTGCTGATATCTAATAATGAGGCCCAAGCACAGGACCACTGTTAACGATGTACAGGCTCTGTCCTATGTTTATTTTGGACTTTGTCTTCAAGTGGTATTTTTCTGTTCCTCACCGTTGTCTGGCCACTATTGACGGACTGCGTCGGAGCAGCAGAGGAATTCATAAAGCAGGATTCAGTGAAGTTAAACATGGCTTTGTCAGTAAAATCAATGGTTGGCTTCAAGAAGTAAATCTCCTGACACTGCCGTTGAGTTAATTTATATATGCTTTGCTCAGTCCATTCATCTTGGTTAAACAGGGTTATTGATTCCAAATAATACCACAGCTTAAAGAATTCTTGAGCGGACAATGTCAAGTATCAGTCTGACAAAAGTTATAGATAATCCCTCGCTCAAGGGAGGGATCTCTGGACTGTCTCTGCAAACAGTGTGTAGAAGTCATTTATTGGTATAACATTGGATTGAACTGAATTTGTCTGTTGCACTTATGTGCAAAAGGGTTTGGGGTTGCTTAAGGGATTTTTGAATTTCAAGAGACATAATAACTGTGCATGGTTGACTGGACATCCTGACGGAGAAAACAGGTTCTTTCTGCCTTTTTGTTGTGTCTGCATTTAATGTAGAGTACACCACCGGAGCTCCGGCAATTGCTGCTCAAAAAGTGACAGCTGTGTATTGTGAGGAATGAAAATGGTAAAACATTAACCTTATTATCTCTTCTCTGACAATGGAGCTTCCACAAGTGACATGGTGATGCTGAAAACATATAATAAAGACATCTTCGCAATTGTCTGTGACAAGCTTTGCCTCAGGAGTGACATACATATTCTAGTTAATTATCTGTCATTCAGGACCATTAAATACATCTTGCATACTCCAACCGGATAAGTACAAGCCAACCAACGGTTTGTGCAGAGGAAATGGTGACTAAACTTTTCACAAAGTCCCAGAAGCCCAATTTATTCCATTTGCATACAGAGGGATATGTGGTGTTGCTGCAGCAAGTGGTTGTAGATACTATTCAAATGAAGGCATTTCACTGAAGTAGGCCTCACTTCAGCTCCCTCTCTCTCCCTCTGTCTCTGTGCCAGTCTTGTTCTAATCCAAACAAACACTGCTCAGATAGAGAAAGTGTAGAAGGGGCCGCTCATCTCTCAGTCACATCCTGTTTGACTTGATTCACATCAAGATGTTAATAATGCAGATTTTTTTTCTTCAGGGCGTCAGGTGTTGGAGGTTCACACAGTGAACGACTTTGAACATGCCCCCAGGTGGTGTGTGTTTACATGTAATGACACAGGACACCCAGAAAAGGACATTACTCCCCCAACTAACAGCACAGCTTATTTGTGTCACATTCGAGTACACACATCATTTTCTTGTTGTAGGTGACAATGTATTTTTGTCTAAAACTACAAACACACAGCTTTATTGGCAAATTACTAAGAATGTGATTGTGTCTGTTTTTTATTTGTCCTACATGTGTGTGTCCATGTGACTCTGTTGGGATTGTACAGGATACACACCAGGACAGTAGTCCCCTTGATGAGTGCAGAAAGGTGACGCTCTGACAGTACCTGCACAGCAGCAGCTGAAATTATGTGCGTGTTTGCTGTGCACATCCATGAATATGCATTGTCGTTCAGTTCACACCATAACATTTAAAATTGTGCCGTTGTGATCAGTGTTTGCTTGTAACTTGTCTTCCTGTTACATCCAGGTGCGCGAAGGTAAACAGTCTGTGTGTGTGCGTGTGCATGTGTGTGTGTATAAAGAGACCTTTGTACCATTTGTTTGATGTGATGACAGCTTTTGATTATTAATGAAGCCTCTCTGTTGACTCTGAAGACCCTGCTCAACCGCACATATGGCGCCGACATCCCAGGGCACGAGTCGGAAATTATTGTGAACAGTGAACAAAGACAAAAGTTTATTCTTTAACTTTATTAAAACAATAGGGTACTTCATTTTTCTTGGTGTAGCTGACAGTGTGGCATTTTATTATGATGATGATACATAGTTTCTTTTCTAAACAAAAGACGTGATGTCCATAGACAACTCAGTCTCTGTTCAGCCGGTTCTGTTCAGCAGTCCCCACACAGTGATTCACTGCTTTATTTTGATAAGCAGCATTTTTTTCCCCTTTTATTTTAAAGTCGCCTATGTGCACACAGGATGAGTTAGACATATCGACATCTTGCAGCAGCATGCTGTACTGAACATGGGCCAATGAACATCTGATATTAATGTCAACAAGCATTTGTAATCTGTTGTGCTGCACATTAACTCATAAGTAATTGTGAAAGGTCAGTTATTTGCCATTGGATCAAACCCTGTGTGTGTAAACGAGAACGACAGAGAAAGAGCGCTATGCAGAGATGAATGAACAGAACAATATGGGGTTGAGAGAAACAAACATAAAAAGAAGATAAAAGAATTGGCTGATTGCCAATCCTGCAAAATGAAGGAAATCTGCGCAGATCCCCTGGTTTTAACTGAGTGTTTCTACTGTACCTCTGCTCCCCCCTCAGTGCTGCTGAGCCCATTAACTCTGCAAGAGAGGATGGAGAAGCTTGGCCTGCCGGCAAGAAGTCTGCTTACTACAGCACTGCACCCAGGTCAAAGGTCAGTTTAGTTCTCTTCACTGTTGACCTCTTTTCACAGGTACTTACCAAGAATTAGGGACAGTCCAGCCTTTTCCAGCTTTTAAGCCTTTCAGACGGCTCAGACAACCTGGAGAGATTCTGGGCTGCATCATGCCTATAGGGTTGAGTGTGTTCAAACTGTGTGTTTTAATAAATGCCCACTAGGAATCTGGAATGAATACTTACATCTTTCGTTTTCAAGCATTGACATAAGGTTTTAAAAATAATACAGAACAGAAAAAAGCAGCAGCATGAAACACAGTTTTACAGTCACACGCAGACTCGGGATTCCACTTATCCCTGTTACGTTCTGCATGGGGAACATTGTGGTCAATTTAAACAGTGTCAGTTTTAGTTATCTACAGTAGCAAAAATACATTTTCAAAAAAAAAAAAAGGTAAAAAAAGATGCAGGGGAGGCAGCTGTGTGTGAGAAATGGCAATAACAGAGATCAAAAGGAACTGTACATTCCTTAAAACAGTCATGTAAGAACATTAATCCACTGCTGTTTTGCATGAGCAGTGATAACTGTTCTAACATTTAACATTTTGTACATGATGATATTTATGCAAAAATATAACCAAAAAAAAACAGGAAAAGGAAGTTCAAAAATTCTCCTTATCTAATCCAACCAATTTGCACCATGTCTGTAAGAATCCAGCAAATCAGGCTCCTAATTCTACTGTCTAATCACCATGTGACAAACACAGAAAATAAGAGAACACTTGCACCGACCAACCAAAACCAAATCAGTTAGTCGTAAAATATGGGCTTTAATTACATGTGACCATTATCCCAGCAATTATATGCAATGAAAATATGGCAACTATTCTGTCATTGGTAATCAGTTCCAACACGTGGTGTAATTATCCCCTCTGTGCTACCAGCTCATCATTTCTGTGTCATTTCTGTTGGATTGAATAATGCCAAATCCATAATATATTTTTGCTGTTGTTGTTTAACGTCCAACGAGATGATATGAATGGAATAACAGATATCATGTATTATTCAGTATATTATGTAGGTGAATTAAAAGAGAACTAATGTTGTCCTATTCCATCATCCCTTAATCTGAAGTGCACATGAATTTATCACAGTGCCCTTTATATTACCGCATTTTCCCACAGCTGCTTTGCTGCTTTGCTGTTGGATATACATTACTGGGGAAGATGAACCCCACCTACTATCTCTCAGCTGTCTGTGTGATTTCCTCCCCAACTGTCGCTGCATTCCAGCTGTAGATTGAAGACTCTCCCTCAGGGGCCCACGTGGTGAATTGTAGAAGTGTTAATTCACAAGTACAAGTCATAGATAGCTCTAATATGTGCTATATAAAGAAACATGGTCATATTTATCTCTTGTTTTCACTCATTCTTTCAAGCTCTACTCAGTCGTGTCCACAGACATAACACCTGTATGTGACCTTTCTTTATGTCTGCAATGCTGCTACATTTTAGTAGTCACCTCTAGAGGGCGCCAGAGCACAAAACACAGCACATGGAACATTTTACGTCAGTTAAGTCACCTATGATAGTTGTGTCTATGTCTGCAATGCTGCTACAGCTTTATTACATATTTTTGCCTATTTTGCAGTGGCAGTGTTTCCCAGCTCTGACTGTATCAGTAATAGATACAGGGAAGCAGGTGAACTACACTTAAGACTTCTTATTCTTTCCAGTAGAGGGCACAAGAGCTTCATTGAGCTCTGTTGTGTTAAAGTTTTCAGTGGTTATGATCAGAACTTGTAGCTGAGACGTGTGGGTCAGATGACATGGGGAGAAATGTAAACCCACAGGTCAATTTACCAATACAGTGGCTGTGTGTGTACACAACCATATACACAATTTCCCATAAAGATGGAATAATTTTGTTTTCTAACACATTTCTCTTTTTGTTCCTATTGTAAAGCTTAATTGTGGTTTAATTTTCACAGTGATATGTTTGGAAGAGATTGATCAATAAAGTTTTGAGAAGATATACAATTTATCTGTCAACAATATATCACATTGTCACAATGATTTCATGAGAAGAGGTAAAAAGGTTTAGTGTGTGTATCATATGTAGACCATACCAGCTTTCAAATTGAAAGTGATACTTAAATGATGTTACATGATCAGAGGATTAAATCCCTTGATAGGACATGATAGTTCATATCAGCAGGGCAGGTAGCAGGCCATACGCTCCGATTCATCTAATGTTGGTGTTCATTTACACCTGAGAGGTCGGACACTTTCCAGGGAGACAGTCCTCTCTTCCATGTCTCCAGACCAGCGCTTTAGGGATGAAGTCAGATTAAATCGGCCGTAACGTAAAGGCTGATTAAATTACGTAATGGCGTAAAGGTACAATCAGGAATCAGCCACACAAAGAACTGAGGTCTGATGGCTCGGTTTAACACCAGCAAAATATATTTGGGCACTAACCACCATCCACCATAACTAGGAAGTGTTCGGATGATTTGTGGTTTCTTTCTTGGCCAACTTCCTGTGCCTGGCCACAAGGAGTCATTTATTTTCAATGCTTACTATAAACCGACCTTGATGTGGTTTAATTGGTTTTGTTTTGTGTGCATACATGTATCATATACATAGAGACCCTTTTTAAAATGCTGAAATCAAAGCTGCTTTTAATGGATGTGTCTAACACAGTAGAGTTACACCATCCACCCTCAGCAATCACTCCACTCTGATTGTTGTCTTTACCTTTACATACTTTACCAACTATCCATCAGAGGAAGAGGTATTTGTAAAGGCACACCCAGTTTAAAATCTGGCAGATGGTGATGACACCTTTGTGTGCCATTCTCCTTTGTCATCACAGTATAACAAGGCGCACAAACACACTCATGCATACATAATCAACAGAGCAGTATTACCTCCTATCTTGTCAATCATCAACAATACACTGGTGACTATTTAAAATATTTGCAGAGGAATGTGATGGGGCTCTCCAAAGATACTTCGGCATCCTTTTAAATGTTTGTTCGGCCTGATTGAATCAATAAAATCACCTTAAAGAAGTGGTCATTATCCACGTCATTGATGTTGGCTCACAACAAGAGTTTGTGGAGAGAAATTGCATCAAGTGACTGGAGAAGTCTGGCTAAACAGGACAATGATGACAAATGATATTGGTCTACAATTGTTTGGATCAGCACCAGCAAAAAGAAACAACATAAGCAGAAGCAGAAATGGTTTAAAAGCTCTGAGACAGCAGCCATCAGGTTTAGTAGATCGTGTTCTACTAGTCTTTCATTTTTCTTAGGGTGGAGCAGCTTTTACAGCTTGGAATGAAGTAAGGGTGTCAACACTATTCATGATTACACGTCCAAGAACTCCTTATGTTACCACCAACACGTAAGGAGCGTGAAGTATTGAGATAGATTAAAACATGTGATGTGATGTTGTGGTGGGTATCAGGAATCCTTAAAACAGCAAGCCACTCTACATACACACTCTACAAGTTTACAAGTTGTTATCTCACTTCTTGTGACGTGTGTATTTGTTTATTTGACATGAACAATGTACGTTTAAGAACGTGAGTTCAAAATACACTACTGGATAGTAGCAACAATGCTAATTTACATTTGTAGTGCCAAGGCAGGTAACAAAACAAAAAGCATCACAAATAAGAAATACAAAATACACAAATAGAATCAAGTATCTACCTTGAAATTCGGTGTCACACTTTCATTTGTTCTCTCCCTCCATTGCTCCCTCTCCCTCTTCAGAGCAAAGAGTTCAGCTACTCAGAGTTGGACCTCCGGAAGCCCAAACGCTTTGCAACCTTTTCCTTTGGTCTGAAGAAGAGGAAGAGGAGGGATGAAGACAATCTCTCCAAGAGCACGTTCGGCCTTCACAGCCCTGGCATTGGAGAGCACGATGAGGTAGCATCCTTTACTGAGGGATGTTTTCAATTCACGTCTGACAAAATGATATCTTTTTGTCAACTGCCCACATTTAACCAATATATACGGTATTTGTATTGTTTTGTCTTATCCACAGCATTATCAACTTGTGCCCTCCATATATTACCATTATATTGTCTGTGTTATCACTGCAGAGGAAAAATGTGTGTTTTTTATGGAAGACTGATCCAGTCATGCTCTTTTCAAAAGCCACTGCAGCATTTACAGCAGTTTTGGATGCATTTCAAGAATCCTCATGGACTCGTGTGTCCATTTAAGTTGAGCAACAATCGACCTGTTGCAAGATTCAAAAACATTTTAATACATTTTCAAAGCTGGGAGTGCAGCTATAAATTATAGGGGTTTGTGTCATGTTTTTGTTTGAACAACATGAACCAAAGTTGAAAAAATATTGAATTTTTTAATCATTATTTCACATTCTCATACTGAGTAACATATCTTGCATCTAGGTACAAAAAGGCAACTTTCAGCTTATTTTTGTATTATGTAATACAAAAGTTGCAACTTGGGGAAACAGTTTGAAACTATTTTATTTTTGATGAGTGGACAAAATTGAGTCTTTCGGGATTTCCCAAAACCTGGGATTTATCTTTTGGAGTAACTTGAATGATAATAAGTGCAGGGCATAGGAGGTGTCCCATTGCTACCTTATATGTTTTAACTGCATGTTTTCCATTATTTCATGAGTGAAACAGTAAATTTTTTTCTTTTAGACCAATCTGGACCTCAGTCAGGTGGAACTGGATCAGTCCAAGACAAAGATGACGTTCAGTATGTCTCAACCGGAGCTTGACACCAGCGATACATTTGACATCCCTTCTCCACCTGCTGTGGGCAAAAACCAATCAGAATCTTCCGTCACCATCCCTACCCAGCCACCGCAGTCATTTTTCTCTGCAAACACTCAGCCAGAATCAAAGGAGCCTGTGATCAACGGCTCTGCGATTTCAGATGCGTACGAGGAAACCCCAAAGGCGCCCATCGCTTCCATTCAAGAGTTCCAGCTGGATGATGAGGAATTGAACGCTCCTGTTCATCATAGCTCATCTGACAATCCTGCCAAATCTCCTGCTCCTGTGACTCACACAGAAAGTATCGCTGTTGTTGATACCCAGCCTGCACCGTGCATTCCAGCCAACCAGCCTCCAGTCGCACCTGACAGCTTGGATCAGAGAGCAGTCACAGCAGCAGCAGCAGCAGTTGACCACTGTGACAATGACACCCCGCAGCAGCCTTACATCAAAACAGAGATTTCTCTCACCGACTCCACCAATGAAACATTATCACATCATCAACCTGATGCCCATGACATGGCTGACAGTGCTGCGCCAAGCAATGAACCCTCGCTGACAAGTGCTGACTCCCAGCCTGACGCCAGTACAGACTCAGCACCAGTCCCTCTCAATGACAGTGACATCTCTGCTCATAGTGTCACTGAAGGAATCTCAGATTCTCATGTCGAGACATCTGCTCCTGAAGCAGCCGACAGTGTCACAACAACCTTGGCTGTTAGCAGTGAAAAGACAACTCCTCACCGCGAGGATGCAGTTTACGGAGCGCTGTATGAGTCACTTTTCCCGGAGAGTTTTACCTCTGAGATTATGTCATCCCTCTCAACACTTTCACCTCAAATCCACACTGAGGTGATACATGTAAACACCAAACCTGAGCCCGTCATGGTTAAAATCCTAGATGAATGTGATCATGCAGACAGTGGTTATGCCAAAACACATGACAATGTCAAGGTCACTCCTACAAGTGAGAGATTTACCTCTAACCAAACTTCTACTGCATCTGATTTTCAAGCTGATACAGATCAGATCCAACACGGATGTCTCCCGTCCTCTCTCAGTTCAGCGGCTGGTAAAAACTTTCCTTACTCAGAGCTGACTCGCACCAATTCAGAGGTAAAATCAGACAGTTCAAACCCCATTCATGACACTGCCGGGTCAGTTCCCGTGTCTCAAAACTCTGCCCCTCCCGCTTCTGACTATGTAATACCCCAAGGGACAGATACTCAGGTTACTGACTCTAAGCGGAGAGTGATCCTGGTCAAAGAGTTAGTGTCTGACGAAGCGAGCCCTGACTCTGGCTGTCCCTCTCCTGTGCCTGATAAAATGAGCGCAGGTAAAAGTCTGGAGTTAAAAGTCGAAGCGAGGGAAGAGTTTCATGCTGAGATTGGTTCTGGACCGATGGATCTTGCCAGCCCAGTGTACCTGAGCGTGGGATCAGATGATGGCAGTGTCATGGAGATCTACTACAGCGCTGAAGAGGACAACGTAGAGGAGAGCGGAGAAGAAGAGATGTACACAATAGATGAAAGAGAAGAAACGTATGTGCTAGACCGTGTGAAAGAGATGGAGTGGGGAGAGATTGCAGAAAGAGGACGAACCGAGAGAGATGAGAGAGATTTGATGGAGGTGAATGTGAGAAACGAAGAAAGGATAGAAGTGCAGCAAGACCTGAGAGACCAGAGGGTAGAGGCAAGTACACCTGAGTTTCTTGTAAGCAGTGATGCAGAGATTCAGGAGGAAGAAATTGCTACCACAGCACTGCCACAGATGAAAGACAAGGAGGAGGAGGGGGGGAGAGAAGAGGAGTTACTGGCCACACCGGTTCAGCAGGTGAACACACTGATGGTATGCGAGGTTTCTCCACCCTCCAGTGGGCCGCATGTGCAAGGGGAGTGGTCAGAGGGAAACTGGATGGGGGACTTGGAAACAGAAGACCACTTTAATGGAGAGAGGCAACTCCCAGGCCAGGAGATCCGATACGCGGCGTACAAAGACGGCAGCGGCACTGAATGCACACATGCTGCTTCCAGTAACACAAGCTGGGAAGATGTGATCACACCCATATATAGGGAGACAGAGGAGCAAGTTTCACTGAGTGCAGAGCAGAGAGGAGAAGAATCCAACAGCAGCGCTACAACAAGCTCAGTCGCACATGCTTCCACTGGAACAGAGGTTGTCACGGGCGTTTTGACACACTGCACTGAGCTGCAATTAAACAACACCGAGACTGAGCACAATAGAGCTCCACAGAGTAGTGAGTGGGCGGATACAATTCCACAGAACACAAACAGAAAGGGGATGGTGCGCGAACAGGTGGCAGTCGAGCTGTCAGACTCGAACACAGACACACACCATCCTGATACCGAACCTGCAGAAGCGTCGTCAGAGAGACGTGAGCATCCAGCAGCAGCCCAGCCCGACCTGAACCAGGGGTAAGTGACAAGTCATACATCGCTGAGGAAAGAACTGTGAGTTTGCAAATGAGTCCAGGGCTTTAGGTGTACTGGATATCACATAGATTCAGCATGTAAGCAAACAGGTACTGTAAATAGCTGTCAGGTGTGTGAGTAATGGGTAATTTTGGCTACTTAAAGTTCAAGCAGCATCAGGGGAAAGTGAGTTAAGGTGTGTGTTAAGGTGGGAATGTTGTTATTTAGGAAATTGCAGGCTGTGTAGCTGCTGTGCTGGCGCATACAATATATAGCCTAAGGGGGTGTTAGACATAGACATACAAAATAGTGATGTTATGTGAAGTGATACACATGTGACAGTATGTCATGTATGGGTAACCTTGCCATTCTCACCTTACCATCTGATAAGACCCTGCAGTGTGTGTGTGATGGCTAAACAATTCTTCTGGTAGAAAAGTCAGCGGCGGATTAGCAGCTGTTTACAAACACACTTGTCCACATACCTCTGTCACTTTGAACACACCCGGTTTAATTCTCCATATGTTACGTATGTCACCAATACTCTTGTCCTCGTGGTTTGATCAGTCCAAAGAGCATTTATCATCTATAAAAAATAAAAAAAGAAGAAAAAAATATCCATGTACAGTGTTGATGTGGCTGGAGGTAAATCAGCAGTATGCTGGTCCACTCTGGACAACTCTGAGCCGTCACTCACTACAATGGAGGTACAGCATTGATTTATGGGGGTGTAAAAACACAGTCTGTGTGTCGGCTTAGTAAAAGCTTAGTAAAATTTAGCTTAGTAAAATTTCAGTCTGAGAAAATAGTGATCGTAAATGGTTCCTTACCTTTATATCTGTAAATGCAGTAAATTGAGTCTTTAAAAACTAATTAAAATAAGCCAGATCATCTTGAAACATCTTGTCACAATTAGGGCTTCAACTAATGATCATTTTAAACATGATTTAATTTTTCAGGTAATTGAGTTTTGTGAATATTAAAAAAAAATACTACGCTGACAGTATTTACATGAAAACCTCATGTGTCTTGCTCAGTCTGAATAACAGCTGAAAACACAGGCATTTGTTGCACAGTCATACAAAAGAGAGGAAAACAGCAAATGTTGAAGCATGTGTTTGGTACATTTTACTGGTAAATGAATTAATCAATTATCAAAGTTATTACTTAACATATAGACTGCTGTTTTATCAAATAATTCTTTAAACGTAACTCATAATGTTATGAAAAGATACGCAATGTTGCACAATTGTCCTCCTTGAACCAGTGTAATGATGTGTGTTTAGCTGCTGCACAGCAAAGAAACAAATAGAGCTGCAGGAGACACTTCCCTCAATGGTCAGTGTCTATGAGTCTAGGATCTAGGAGTGTCAGCAGCAGAACCAAACCCCAAAATTTAAATATGCGTAATTACCTAACTAATTGTTCATCATTTTGATGAACTAATAATCGTTGTGGTGGTATGTGAAGGAGATATTTGCTAGTGGCAGCTCCTGATGTGTGAGGCTTTTTAGATGCTTGTACACTAATTAACTTTGGGTGTTGGTTATACAGCACATCATTAGAGGACTGTAAATGTGCTGATGATGGGGATTTTCCACAATTATCCAGCGTCTCTTGGACAAAACAATCGATTGATCATGAAACATAACTCAGGGATGAATCTCCAATGAGAATAATCATTAGTTGCAGCCCTATTGTTGCATAAGTTGGTTGAAACTTGTCCTTACTTATATGATCATGATCTATTTTTGAGTTCCACAACCTGTCCTCTCACCAGTTGAACCAGGTCTCATACCAGAACGCTAATTTGCATATCACGGATACGTTTGCTTTACATGGATATGTTCCGGTACTGCAGAATCATTGTTAGATTTAATGTGATGCTGGCTCTTGATCAAGAATTAAAATTCACAGAAACTAATGAGGCTGAACGATGAGCATGACAATCATTTGAGAACATTACCACACCTTGACCATATGACTTATAAGAAAAGTGACTCTGAGGCACAGCAGAATAAGCTCTGCTCTCTGACATGTGGATATCTTCCTAGGTGACTGGTTCGAGTTAAAAGTCTCAGCATTTGAAGACATTTTCATATCTTTTTCTTTCTTTTATTTCTTTGTCTTTTACGAGAGGAGAGGTTGATTCTTTTTCCCTAGAGGACGAGTTTTTTCTGGATACAGTGTAGTGACAGGCAAACATGTAAAAAGCAAAAATCTTCATGTAGGGAACAATGTAACGGCAAAACTTGAATTTGCTTTGCTGTATTCACAACAAAATGGCATATTTTGGCTACAGGTGGTTTTGATTTTATCGCTCAACTGTTGTTGTGAGTATGACTCCTTTATTTAGTCACTATGGCAGATTATTGTTCAGTTTGCTGCTCTATAAAACCACAAGGTGGCGGTACAGACCTGCTCTTTGGTTGAGTGCTGGACTGGTTGGAGTGGAATGGCCAGTAGATGTCGAGTCTGAGGAGCAAGAGATGAGGAAAGCTTATGGGAGAAAAGTGCAGCCATTGTGTATTTGGTGTAACAACAATCCTCTGATAAAGTTTTTTTTTCTTTTAAATTACTTTGTTGCCTTTGGTAAAATAAAAAACATTTTTTTGGAGTTGTCTACATGTTGAGTCAAGATGGTGAACTCAAATGATCTGGTTAGATCTTGCCAAGTAGTCTCAGAATGATTGGCAGTAAAGAAGGAGCTGTTTTTTTGTTAGTGCATCATTTATGGCTCCAGCTCAGTTTTTCCATAACCTGCCAAGAAACAAGTCATTGCCTCTAACACCAACAGGCTGTGATTGTGGTGAACAGGCTGAAGAGACAGGTAATGCAGCCAGGCTTCCATTTCCACTTTATGAAAGTCTAAAATGTTCATCAATTCTCTAAATTGGCACAAAAAAAACAGAGAGAGGGATGGGTGTACAGAGACATTTCTGGTCGGACTATGTCTGAAGCCAGTTGAGCTACTTGTTGATCTGTACTCCAAACTTGAGTTTTGTCCTTTTGTTTTTCTGTCAAGTGTGACTGACTGGCTGTTGCCTGATAGCTCACCAGGGACACAGGAAGAATGACAAACTTGTACAGAATTCCCCACTGTTGTAAATGCCCTCCTGTCTGCAGAGCATAGGAAGGTAGTTCAGACCACACCTTCACCTGACTTCACCCTGACAGACCAAGGTCATAGGTCAAGAGTCTTTTGAGGTGGCTGTTTATGTTTTTACTTTTAAATACATCATTTAACACTTTGTTAGTCACAGACGTGTCCCAGTCTCATGTAAGAGGCTGCTGGAGGAGTCTGAGCATTTGATAGGTCAATAATAATAGTTCCTGAATGCAAATGCCCATAATTTACACAGTGACTCCATTACAATATGGGCGGTCTAGACAGGACTAATATGACCAGCAAGGACTAAGAATTTCACATGTCACATTGTGTTATTGTTATGTTATCTCTTGTGACTTGATCAGATGTTTGTATAGAATCTTGTATGATGGCCTTGACATTGCTGAGAGTTTATGGTATGACGGAAAACATTTGAGTGGTACTCTCAATAATGAGGTCAAAACACAGGGTGCTGGACTAATTGCCAGTCTGAACAACAACAACTGAATTGTTGTGATGTGTTTTTTTTTTTTTTTTCGATCTTCAGATTCCTTTAACAAGGTGATTGATGGTGCGTAACACTGAGCTAAAGCTTCAGGGCTCGCTGGTGTTTGACAGTGTTACAGATGGCAGCTCTTTGCAAAGCGCTCAGAAGTAACACTTGTGTACACTCACTAAACCATCCTTTAATCCCCTGTAGAGATGTATAGGGAGAAGGGAAGGTTAAACAACAACATGGTGGTAGGATACACGGGTACTTTCCCCTATTCTCATTTTACATTTCCATATAAATCATGGGGGCACTCAACCTAATGTCAAAAGTGTCTTTTTCTTTAGTCCTTAAATCACGTTATGCCTGTTGGCTGCTCATGTGAGCTTCGAATGTTTGCACAGAGTTTAAGCAAACACTCAAAATCAATATTACAAAAAAGGCTCCGCCCTGGATGCACCGTTCACAATATGTTTCCACTTTGTTTGGTTTGTGTTAAAACACTCTGCTTTGAAAATGCAACAATGTGTCTAAAGATTTTTTTTCTAGGAAAGAGTAAAACATCCTAAACATGCAGGCGTACATGCTCCACACGGTTGTCATTCTCAGTCCTATAGTGAATTTCTTTTAAAAGGAATGCTTTTCAGTACTGTTGTGGATGTTGGGCTTGGTCCACTGTGTGCTGACTGAATTCCAACACATCCCTCTCACCTATTATTAACAGGAGAGTGGTTAAAGGATGTTGTGAACTGCAGAAAGGAGATTAGTTGCTGTTAGAACTGATTGAATGTTCACAAAAAAAATTACATGGAGGAAGCTACAAATTATATTGTGAATCTGTATAATTGCATGGCACGTTTTCTTTTCATGTGTGACACCTCAACATTCCCACAAACACTGCGTCACTCTGTGTTAAAGTGCATAAGGACTGGATGTCCCAGTTTAGGCTCAGATGTTTAAGCACATGTGCACTCGTGAGGCTCGATTCACAGGTGCCAAAACCTGCAATATGTATGTGTGTGAGGGTTGGTTGGCGGTCTGATTTACCTGTCTCCTGGTGTTTTATTGTGTCAAATGTGATATGATTTGAATGTTACATTAAAATCTCAGACAAGGATCAGCGCCAGAATTTTGTGGGTGCCTTTGGGCCAAGGTGTGGCTCAGTGGTTTGGACGCTGTCGTGTACTCGCAGTGTCCCAGGAGATTTTATGCTTGACAGAAAAAAAAAATTGCAGCACTATGAGACCTTTAGGGAAATAATTCACTGAGGCATTTATTCTTGACCTTTAAATATCCCTCCCTGGGCTTGTTCATTTGTCACTCTGAAGCTGTAAAGAGCATCGGTGATAACGTCTTCTGTGCCAAATACTTGACAGCTTTGATGAAGGTGAGTCACGATGTAAATTCTTTTGTTTAGCCTTAAGACTTCCCACCTTGTACTGGTAGTCACAGAGGCAACGTGAGTTAGTCGAAACCATTTGCCATTTGAGTGTGAAACTCGTGTGGAGATTCAAAGAGTTTCTAAAGGCCAAATGATTCACTGTGGGAGAAGCTGGATTCAAGGCTTGATTCATGAAACATTTCAGTTTGATACGCGGTTGAGTAAACCATGTTGATATTTAGAACAACTTTCTTTATCTTTGCTGCACACATAACTAATTAAATCTTGACTAAAACAAAAAATGAATCGGCTTACTTCAACACTTTTCTCATCACCGAATATCAGTATCAAACAGCTGCTCCAGAACAATGCTGGATTTTGCGGAGCTAAGTTGTTGCAGGATGTGCAACACAGAGGAACTGGCCTCCCATGTTGACTTTGCGTAACTTCAGTTGTCAGCTGACATTGTTTTGTTTATGCTGCACTTGACCCTTTCAGTAGAAACTTGATGCTACTATGTGTTTGTCTGTAGACTGACTCCAGCTGACTCTTTATTTTCCATTAGAAAAATTCTTATTCTTTCAACTAGAATCAGAACCAGATCAAAAAAATACCTCAAAAAACTGTTGCAATTATGAGACCTCTGTATTGTAACTATTGCATAGATTGTATTGCATGTGAGCTATGTAAAGTAGCTCTATATAATTTGCATAGTTGGCATTACAGAAAAAACAAGCCTGTGAGACACTTCAGCTTTGTCTGTTTTTGACACACGTTCTTTTTTCTTTTTTTTTTGTCTTGCCCAGCTTCCCGGCAGCTTCAGGGACAACCGCAGCAGCCTCAGAAGTCCTTGCTTCAGAAAGTCAGGAGACAGTGGCCGAACAGGGATCGGTTGACAAAATGAGTTCAGGCTACAGCAGCCTGAGCACCAAACTAACCATAAAGACCTTGTCTCCTCCTAAAGAGGATGAATCCAGAAATCGATTCCATAAAGTATCTCTGATCACTGAGGGCGACAGCCTCAGCCAGGATACTGTGGAGTTAACCACAACAACCACTGTGACAGAGTCAAATGGAGAAGATCTCAACTCAGAATCCACGTGGAGAAATAGATTTGAAGATGTTTCCCCATATATATCAGAGCAACCAGAGTATTCCTCTTTGTCTGACTCTGAGAGTTACACAGTGTCTGACACTTACTCTCTGCCGGAGACCACAACATACAAACCCCACAGCAGCACGTTTTCCTCCTTAGTCTCCTCCTCCCCCACTCCCGAGGAAGATTTCAAGCTTAGCAGCAGCCTGAGTGAGAGGACCACAGTTTACCTGAACCATGAGAGCGAGCAAGAGGAAGAGCCGAAGTATGTGTGGAGGAGGAGCTGGCTGCTGCAGGAGGAGCCTGCTGCACCTGCAGGTGAGAGAGAGGGAGAGGCAGAGTCAGAGAGGATAAAGCCACACTGGGAGACAGAGCAGCTCCCTGTGTCTGGCGACTCTTCAGAGATTCAAACCAGCCGCGCCAACAGTTTCCAAGAAGAAAAAAACGACGACGATTCAGCTAGATTTACAGGATTGTTCAAGGCCACATTTGTGGAGCTGGACTCTGGAGCTGCTCCCTCCTCTCAGCCAGCCTCCCCTGACACAGACTTGCCCAACCAGTCTGAAATGGATAACCTGGTGGATACCCTGAAGAGCATGGGGCCGTCTATGAGGCCCAGGAGCATAGGCCCACGTATACCCCCCCAGTCTCTTGTATCCTCCCTGCCTCCCATCGTCGAGGATGCTCAGAGCCCTGTCCGCACTGACGGCCCTGCCTCCCTCATCAGTCCCATGAAGACCACAGAAATGACGAGCAAACCTGCAGAAGCCATCAACGGAGGTTCCCTGCTGCCTGCTGACCTGGGCCTGAAGAGGAGCACGCCCAGAGACACACGTTCACCACTGGAACTGATGAAGAAGAACCAGCAGGTACACAGCTCAATAAAATTGTCTTTGCTTTGTGGAACCTCACATCCATCACTTTGAATGTGTTTAAATATGCAACATAAATAAGAGTTCATGGTTTTCAGAGAGCAACAGTGAAATCTAATTTTTACATTTTATATATAACCTCAGGAAAAAAATGATATTATTCTATTGTATAAATTACATGTTTGACTTTGAAGGTTCACCCAGATTACAAACAAAGTATATTTCATATATTCCTCTGTGGAAACTTGGCTGCTGATCCAGAAACAACATGTTTTTGTGGAAGTGAAAATTTTAACCTTTTTTTATTTGATAATTAAGCTGTCAGATCCATGGTAAAGATATCATACGTCACAAACATAAGGAACCAATCACCTTCAACCTGCTGGGGAGGGGCAAAAGAAACCTGAAACCTTATCGGTACAGACAGCTAATGTTAGCATTAGAACAACTGCTTTGCCAGTTAGCTAACAAGCTAGCAAACATAATAAAATAAATAAAAATGCTAAATACACTTGGCATCCTGATTCATCCCCCTAGTTTACTCCACTGGCAATCTTCATACACACTTTCATGTACACTTTCACAGATCAGCCTGGTTGCAAACACTTGTGGTGAGCAGGACTTGAGGCCTTATCCAGAATTTCTCAATGAGGACAATCAGAACAGTCTGCATGAATCAATATATTGGAGGGGATGCCATCGACATAACAGCTTAGTTTTTTGTAACCTGGGTGAACCATCCTTGTAACCCACTGCTGTATTTAATGCATGTGTTAAATCACCAACAGGACCTGTCTGGGAGAGGCATGAACTTAACCTCAAGAGTGTTAACTACCAACAATATTGGTATGATGAGAACATCCTCTGACTCTGCCTCGCAGGACACAAAATCCCCAGTGGTCAATGGAAATGGACTATTGCAGTCTAACCACACAGGCTCTCGCCTTGACACAAGTATCATCTTTGGATCTTTGAAGTCGCCATCCTTTGATCAGACAGTGGAAAATGGAAACGTCCAGCGCCCACTTTACCGTTCCGGCTCGCTGCCAGAAACAGGGCTAACTAATGAACGCCTGAGCTCTGGACTAAAGCAGGTCGGTGACCAAAGTCCAGTGAAAGATGCAGTGAGCTCCCGCTTTGAGCGTTTCTCCTTCTTTTTGAATTCCTCATCCTCTGGCTCAGGCTCCTTGACTGGACCTGAAGAGTCCTCCAGCAATCGTATAAGTCGGCCTCCATCACTTGGCATCACTTCACCAACCTCCAACAACACCCCCAGTCGCCTCCTCAGCCCGACTGGCTCCATGGACATCCACAGGTCAATTGCCACCACAGACTCCCCCTTATCTTTGTTTAGCCAGATGCAGGTGAAAGGGATGGCTGCAGGAATTGGGACACAGGGCACTCCCATCCTGCAGAGGAGCTTCAGTTCTGAGGGCACCATGGGGGTCCAGCAGACTTCATTGTTCAACAGCAACAACATGCAAGGAGGGTCGCCGTTGCAGAGCAAAGAGCCTGAGCCTGACAAGAATATATTGTGCAAATACAGAGCCTTCCCTGATGCTTATGTGAGTATTATTACTATACTTCTATGTTGCCTACATGAGTCACAGAAGCATAATACTAGATAAGGTAAATAAGGATGTTACCATGTATAAAGACATGCATTCCCACCTTTTGATAAACAGTAATTTATGTAGAAACAGGCCTCAGATCAGGGACAACTCAGCACACTGTGTATGAATAATGCATTTCCCTGTTGTCCAAGGCAAAGGTAAGTGTGAGAGTACAATCATGAAAGAAGTAGTTTTCTTTTTATTTCACACTTTGTTTAACTTGGGTTTGGCTGCGCACAGTGTGCAGCCAGTGGAAAGCTGATTGAACGTTAGTCACATCTATATAAATACATATCAGCCTTTGTACAGTATCTATGTTTACTCATTGTCTAGGCAGCTCTCAGCCTCACTCTCAGATCCATCCCCCCTCACTGTTGTAAAAAAAAAGACAAACAACAGATCAGTTTACAATAGGTATGACTTCATATGTGGTTTGTTGTGCACATGGGACATGGCCCTTTTGCTGTTTGTTGGCTTTTGTTCGTGTCTACATACCTTCACATACTGTAACGTACGCTATTCATGGGGCTGGTTGATACAAGTAGTATTATTGCATCTCGATTTGGTTCTCCAGAAATCATCAGCAGAGAATAAACTGGATCCAAACATGTAATCACACCTGTCAGGTTCATGTTATTTCCACTCAGAATCATAGAATCAGATAGGAAAGGGCATGTATCAAGACTTAGGTTCATGCATGTATGTGCTTGTTCTTGCATGCAAGCTTTCACATGTGCACACTGAACTGACTAAACTGTTTAGGACATCCTTAAAATGATTTTTTTCATTGCCAAGAAACCTCTTCACACGTAGCACACACACCCTCTCTCCCTCTCCCTGCCTCACGCGGTCGTGTTTTGTTGTTTGTTCGTCAACAAACAAAACCTAATTATGGTCATGCCGCTAAATTTCAGTTGTTTTTCCTGTTTCACACCTCTGCAAAGAAACCAAAAAGGGTTTTTAAGTATTTTTCCACTCAACCAGCATGCATTACAGTTAAGTCTGACGCTGTTAATGGCGTGGTTCTCTGCGGTGAAGTATATCATTTTTCTCCATGTATAGCACAAGATAATGGTGTTATTAATGTGCAGGTATATGCAAATCTGAAATGAATGTCATCAGATGTTGCTGGACTACATGTGTTAGAATCATGAAGTTACATTTCTGCCTGTGATTACTTCTACAAGTAGCCACCTGCACAGAGTTTGTTTGAACTAAATGTTCAAAGGCACACTAGCTTTTTGGCAGGTAGTTTTAATGCTAATGTTGTGCTGTAATGTAGTGCAACAGTCTAGAAAAATGTAGGCATTATATACTCTGTACTGTATAGAACAGAAACTTTCCTACCCCAAGGGACCCAAGCCATAAGCTTGCTTTTATCAGTGAAAGTAGTGTGCACGTGTGTTGTTATGATGTGGGCGTGTACAGAAATGTATTTTACAACGTTCTCCTGCTTCAGTCAACCGAAAAAAGCAAAAAAAAAAAAAAAAAAAAAGCAAATGTACATCTGCAAAAACTGGAACAAACATACATGACTAGGGGAACTGAACACGCTCCAGGACTGATGTGTGCATGTGTTTGTCAGAGTGTTAACAGGATTACTCCTTGCAAACTCCTTCATGCAGCCAAACCATCAGTGTTGTGTCAGCAGGTGGGCGTGAGGCCTGTCGATCATGTAATCTTGGCAGAACACTGTCTGCTTCTTGCTGCATGTTTTGTTTTTCCTCTGAAGTTTCAACTGGGGTTCACACCCATCCAAGCTATTTGTTTGTTCCTGCAGAGAGACACGGCCACACCTTGCCCTTTGTGTCTCTCTTCATTATCTATCTGCTTGATAGGTGACTTAGCGGAGTTGACATAAAGAAATAAGGAGGTGACACGCCTCATTATCTGTCTCCTTCTGTGGGTTTAATTGTGTTGTCGATGAGCTTCCTGTATCATCATGTCCATGCATATTTTGAAGATGTGATTTGCTGCAATTGCACATTCCATCTCCTGCAGCAGATCTTGTACTGATGCTGCCAGGAGGGAAAGAACCAGAGGCTGTGAACGCATCACTCCTCATGAATGATGCAGGTGTTTCACCTTGCTTTGAGTTTAAAGGAAAGGCAAAGAGAGGTAAAGAAAGAAAACTGAAAATGGAATATTTAGGCTGGTCTGAATAATTCATAGTTTTTTTTTAAACACGAAAATAGTCTGTTTTCAGATAGTTAGAAATGAAGTGTCTGACTTACATTTCTAGCATTAGCGTTAACTTTTGCTCCTCTGTGGGGCAGAACTATTTGCTATTGCTATTCAGCTAGTTATATTTAACAGTTCTTTACGTACCAGTCTGGGGGAAATGTTGCGTGTTCAGCATCAGACTTTATGACCATGATCAGTGTTTGAATATTGGCTAATATCAAGTAGCGTCAGTGTATCTCTATTCATGTAGACGTTAGGTTAATTTGTGATTATGTTGGGTGGATAACTAAACAACCAGGTGTAGGTGTTCAGGTGCTCAGCTGGTCAATCTTTGATTTTTATGTTTAATAATTATCATTATTATTTTGATTTCTTATTTGCTTTTAATGTCTCATAAAAGGCTCTTTGTCTTTCTCTTACAACTTCTAAGGCCACTCTAGATCAGCTGTGAGCCCTCTCAGGTGTCGCAATCAGGCAGGTTACAATACCACATCAGTCAGTACTCCTATACTGTCTCAACTCTTGTCAGTCACCAGTTCAGATAAGGCTTTTCTCTCTACATACACTAGACTATATACATTGCTATGACTTGTTGACTTTGTTCATTATGCAATATGGCAACATTGTTTTAAACAGTTCAACCGGTAGTCACATCAGAAAACAAAGACACACGATTTCACATGATTATCTCCACAATGTTAAAGCTTCAGGCCTCAGAATACAAAAAAGAAAGAATAAAAATGCAAGAACTTGGATGATGGAAGCGAGGTCAAGCGTTTGTTCTTGTGGTAGGAGGCAGTATTTGTTTTGTGCTATGTAATGAGCCACTCTTTTATTTACTAGGTCAGTGCTGAAAAGGCACCAGAGGGTCTTTCTTGTGCATGGCTCACTTTCACTCAAAATGTTAAAAGATATTTTCTTGTAGCTTAAAAAACAAAGCATAGATGCTTTTCTGACCTATGTGTTACAGAGCTAAATTCAGAGAGTGGTTATTTTTTATGTATCTATTTAATAAAAAGTTTTCCTATGTGAATTAGAGCAGAGATGCCTGCTGGAATAATAGCTTCAGTAGCAAGACCTCTTTGGTGGGTAATGTGATCCAGATGATAACCTGTTTCCGATGGAGCTCTCAGAGAGTAAGAGAAGCCAAGAGACACCTGAGACCAAACACACACACACACACACACATTCCTGTATGGGCATCATAGTGAGCTCCAGGTAAGTGTGCAGATGAAGTGAGGACCACCCTTTCTGCTACACTTAGAGAGAAGTACTTGTAACTTTCCCCACTAGATGACCCTGATTCAATGTCCCACCTCAGATTCTTTAAGAAACAAAGTGAAACCATCAGCATTAAAACACACGACTAGTGAAGAGAGGACTTTTTCATGGGCGCAATTTTGGATTTGTGTATAGCTAGACTATTTGACTTATGTCACTTTTCAAGTCTTTGAAAGGAAATTAGCCAGAGTTCAGAGGCCATGTAAAGTCAAACACAGCAGATGTCGTCGGAAGCGTCGGAACATATCAGTTCCCGGTCCCTGTTCTGGTCCCCGTCTGGATCCCGGATCTGGTCCTGGTCCTGGAATCATTATTGTATATCTCACCAAACTAAGATTAAGTCAGTCAGGGTTCAGGGCCTAACAGGTGGGAGGGAAATGGGCCCGGTCCCGGTCTGGGTCCCGGTCTGGGTTCCGGTCCCGGTCCCGGTTCCGA
>OMNW01014501.1:0-20449 GCA_900303245.1 Selene dorsalis
AGAACCAAGACCAACAGAACCGGAACCAGTACCAGAGCCACAGTGGAACCTGGACGTTACAGGAACCGGGAGTAGGACCAGAACCCAAACCGGGACCGGGACCGGAACCCGAACCGGAACCGGCACCCGAACCGGAACTGGCACCGGAACCCGAACCGGAACCGGGACCGGAACCCGGCCCCGAACCGGAACCGGTACCGGAACCCGAACCCGAACCGGGACCGGAACCCGAACCGGGACCGGAACCCAGACCCGAACCGGAACCGGGACCCGAACCGGAACCGGAACCCGAACCGGAACCGGGACCAGTACCAGGACCAGAGCCAAGACTAACAGAACCGGAACCGGTACCAGAGCCACACTGGAACCCGGGACCGCGACCGGAACCCGAACCGGAACCGGGACCCGAACCGGGACCGGAACCCAAACCGGAACCCGAACCGGAACCGGGACCGGAACCGGAACCCGAACCGGAATCGGGACCGGGATCAGAACCGGGACCGGGTCGGGATCGGATAGGGACCAGATCCGGGACCAGATCCGGGATCCAGACAGGGCCCAGAACAGGGACCGGGAACTGATATGTTCTGATGCTTCCGACGATGCTGTATTTGACTTTACATGGCTTTGAACTCTGGCTAATTTCCTTTCAAAGAGTTGAAAAGTGACATAAGTCAAAAAGTCTAGCTATACACTAATCCAGAATGGCGCCCATGCAAAAGTCCTCACTTCACTAGTTGTGGGTTTTATTGCTGATTGTTTCACTTTGTTTCTTAAAGAATCTGAGGTGGGACATTGAATCAAGGGGTCATCTAGTGGGGAAAGTTATAAGTACTTCTCTCTAAGTGTAGCAGAAAGGGTGGTCCTCACTTCATTTGCACACTTATGACATAAGAAAAGAATCAACTGAGCATCAGAGCAGACACATGTAAGAAAACACACACACACTAAAAAAAACACACTGGAGTTCTCAATTCATTCAGTTCTTACACACTACTAACACATGAAAATGTCATCTGAGCAATGAATCATCAAAATTAATCATTTACTTTCTCAGGTACTGCAGGTGGGGAAATGATAGCATAATATGTAGGGACTAACCTGAGAGATGTCAGTGAAAGACGAATCACCTGCAAATACATTCAGACATTGTCATTTTGAGATGATTTGATGAGAAACGATAAAAAACTTTTGCGGCTTTACTGAAACCCGTATCTGTGTCAACTCATTTGTCCAGTAGCTCCTCACCTGGAGCTGCTGCTCTTCTCTTCCATGAGGTCTGCACAAGGCAGAGGCCTCCCGTGGACTGAACCTTGATAGCAACGTAAGAGCCTACCAATGGATTAAAGGACAAACACCAACCAGCACGACACAAGGTCTTCTAGTTGAGGTAACTAATGACGGAGTCACAAGGCAGAGCTAGCACAGACTAACTCTGCAAGGAGAACCAAAAACTTATCCTCAACGAAACTAGAACCACATAGCCAGGACAACACCAGCATGGCTTTCCAGCAACCAGCGACTTGCAACCCAACAACAGCAGGGCCTGCAAATCAGCACATCAACCAGCATCTTTCTTCTCTGTGCGATTTAGTAATATAACTGGGCCTATAGCTTACTTCGTACAACACTCAACTAAGCATAAGAACTTTTCGGCTGTGCCAAAGTATTTATTGATTTAGTTCAGTAGTACTTGAGCTCTCTTGTTCTGTCTCTTTGTCAGAGAACATGCGACTTTTGTTGAACAAAGGAACAAACCTTTATTCACCTCCCCCAAATCACATGTGGTTGGCCTTGGAGACCATCTTTGATTTACCCAGTCATCTTGCTATTGTCTGACTTCACACACACACACACACACACCTTTACATAGTGTATGTAGCTTGTGTTAGATGTTTTGTTATTCCACTTTTATGTATCCAAATAAACTCTTTTAAATCTTTGCTGGTTTGTTGTGTAAAAGTGAAATTTTGCCAACCTCTCCACTGTAGAACTTCCAAATCCTTCAACTTCAACTGCGATTAGTAAGGTAGTTTTGGTTGTAGTTATTCAATTAATTAATAATCAAGGTTCTATATTAATAGTGAGTATACCTTCATCAGATTGTTCAAATTATCTATCTGGTTCCCTTGTGGTGGATTTAATGTAAATTAAATCCTATTACTTTTGTAGTAATAATATTTTGATGTTAATATTTTACTAATTGATAGCCAATAACACTCATAAGTGCACTGTAAATAGTGCCCTCTATGTGAGCTACAACACAATATTTATGGTGCCGAGGCGTGAAGCAATTGGAGTTGCCCGTGTGAGATAGCATATTGTGACAGTGCAGAACATCATGAGACAAGAAATAAGGTAAGACACTGAAAGGGTCAAACTTGAACCTGGAAGAGAAGAAATAAGAAAACGACACTTGAGGGTGAAATAAAAGTGCACCACACTGCAACAAAAGAGTGAAGGTTGGCTGGTGCTTTCTGACAATTTCTGTGTGTTTTTTTCTTCTGTTTATTTGTTTCTTTTCAAGGCTGGAGATTTACTGTTTTGCTGCATGCCAGTCACTACAGAAACAACACAGGCAAATGCCAAACAGCCACTTAATCTCTGGGTGTTGTAGGCCTAATGTTATTCAATGTGCTGCCAAGTTGTATTGTATTACGTTGAAAAATTATTTTGGCTGCCCTATTCACATTACTGTCACTAAATAATCAAAACACACACATACCTTTGAACAACACTTCAAACTGCATTACACAGCCTTTTAAAACAACTCTTAAATAAAAACTGAAACATATAATACATCTTCAAACACCTTCTCAGCTATTTGGAGATGTTCCTATTGTTAGCTACCTAGCCAATGTTACCACTCACAGCTGTTTATCAGTCTAGAGAAGAAACATGGTGAGTTCATCATCAAACTCCATTGCTTTACTTGCAAAGAGCTGCCTCCAGCAGTGGAGAGCAATGTCAATGTTAACTCTTATTTTGCCTCTATTTCTATCAGTGCTTTTCTTCTACTGAAGTTAGCATGCTAAACAGCTAGCCTCAACCTTGGACACTTTCTAATACCGATAATCACTGAAGTTTTCCACCTGTCCTGAAGAAGATGTGAAGCAAGAGTGTGGTTCTTGTCTTGCAAATGAAACAGTGTCTGAAACCTTTGCAGCTTTACCAAGAGTTTTAGACACTGTTTCATTTGCAAGTAAACAGCTGTTCATGCTAACATTAATTGGCTATGTAGCAATAGCAAAACGTACAAATAGCTAATTTAACATGAATACTTCCTAATCTCTTTGTGTGGATCTCGTTTCCTTTTCGTTCCTTTTTGTCTCTATGGTTTCCTGATGATGACCTTTCATTTCACATTCTGCTTCATGAATTAAAAACATTAACTCTGCCAATGAACACACACACAGACACCTAAGCACACACCAACAGGTGCGCATACCCATAAATTAAGGCTCCTGCGACGTATACGACTATGATGCCTTCACCTAAAAATGTGGCCGAATCACAATAAGATCAGTCTCTTCATTAATAAAAGATAATAGGAATTCAGTGGCAGTGTACAAACCCTGAACAGCTGGCTGCCGACTGATTGACTAACTCCCTCCTCTGTGTGCCATTGAGAGCCATGTTGACCTATGCTTGACACACCGGCTGTCATTTGCCTTCCTCTGTAGTCTTTTGCAGCCTGCGTATTTTCTTAATATTAAGTAAGGGTACAGAACAAGGCTTCAAGATGTTCAAGAGGCGAAAGCACTCTGCTCAGCTTGTCAAATTACCTTCCTAATGGCCAGCTTGTCAGACCGCCTCGTCTGTGTGGAGAAAGAAAGGACAAGTTGGGGGGAGTAAACCATTCTCTTCCTTGTCACAGAAAATCACTCATTCATCTCTTTATATGGTACCTTTGCTTTCTTTTCTTTTCGGTCCTGCTTCTCAAACGTATCCTGCTTGTATTCAAATGGTGGTAATGGCTTGGTAGTATGAGAGTAGAAAGTAAAGCGAGGCTGTATTGTTGACCTGTCAATCGTTTGTCTGCACTCTTTCAGAGTTGCCACACCGAGCTTAAATAGGCTTTCCCATTAAGTCTAGTTAACCATCATTCACCTGAATCATCTTGAAGAGGTCAAAGACCGGACTAATTGTTTCTCCTTAATTGCAAAATTCCATCTTCACAATCATTATGGTCTTTCTTGTACATTGTGTCGAATGGTCTTATTTCATGATGTTCCATCACAGAAACTATGACGTGTTCAACATTAGTTTGGTGGTTAAAATGTGCACAAAAATAAAACATATTTCATGTTACATATTTGAAAACAAGTTCTCCATTTCCATTGCAAAAATGTATTATTTGTGTGTTTAGGAATCAATACATTGAGCTCCATCTCCTTCCTTCGAGTACATTAAGCTCAGTCTGAAGACTCTCAAAAACAGTCTGAGCTTAAGTGAAGTGAAGAATCAAAACTTTGTAAGAGTTTTATTTCTAAATAGAAAAAATAGTCTAAATACAATATCTGAATAAATGGTATTAGTGGTGACAGCACACTGTGAAAGAAGGATTGATTTTATGTTTTTTCTGCATACAGATATAAAACAAAGAACTGCATGTAAAGTTTACACACCATGTGTGACACTGAAGTCACACATCTTGACTGTCCAATCAGACAACAAGTGGTTCTGTTCCCTTCATTTCTGCTAAATCCTGAAAAGTGTAGGAGATTGAGATAGCTCAGGGGTGGGCTTCTGCATTATACAGGTTTACCACTATTTCCTATACAGCAACATTAAAGGTAATTAATGCTAATGAAATCCAAACAACAACAACAAAACGTTCTTTTTTCGCCCACAAAGATGTTTAACATCTATAGAGGTAAATGGTAACTAATGCAGCTGAAAACTGGATGCACCATACTTTACTTAACCCTTTTTAATTTTATGCTATACTTGTACTACAGTTCATTAATTACTGTAGCAATTATGTCTTCTACTCCACTACATTATTGAGATTATCAATACAAATATTATTATCATATTAATTGTGGGATACTATAGATTATGGTGCCCAGCTGTATACAGTATAAGTAGTTTCAGTTGGCCCGACCTTTACCAACTGCAATAATAAAGCCAGGTCCATACTGCATCAGTACTTTCAGTCAAATTATAGGTGTTGAAATGAGTAATTCTGCACCATGACATAATGAGTACTTTTACTTTTATACTTATGTTCATATTTGGATCACCACATAAATTGTCGACTCTTCGGCGACGTGTATGTGTTTTTGTTTTTTTTTCATTTAGGTGCATATTATGGCTGTGGGGTATAATGCTGGTACTGGTGATAAATCTGTCTTAATTAATGGTATATCTACATGTACATGTTGACATGTTTTAATGAACTTTAAGATATTGAACCCTTGGCCCCCAAAACTTTGGTCGGTTATAAAAAAAAATAAAAAAAAAACTGAAACTTTGCAATGAGTACAAAATCAGTCTTTTCTTCATTTCTTTCAAACTATAATGATCACTCCCTCCATCCTTCCCAATGAACCAAACCAAAGTAGGAAGGTACTTTATTGTTTCCTAAGTCCAATTTCCTCTTAATTTTCTGTTCCTTTAATGAGTCACATTCTCAAGCCTCAGCAGGCATGCGCACACACACACACACAAAAAACACACACAAAGAGGTATGTTTTTGCCATGAAGAGAAACCATTTGCTCATTTGATGGAGGCCTAAAAGAGAGGTTGAGCTGTCTAAGTGGGTTTTTCATTACTAAATGTAATAGGGCAAAGAAAATTACAGCTGCAGCAGCAGAAGGGGTATATTGCTCATGTACTTTTTACATTGACATTTGTAATGACCAAAGAGGTACAGTGCAGCTGTATATGAGCATTAGAGAAATTAGCGCGGTGCTCTCTCTCTCTCTCCTGTGCGTTTGCTCTGTCCCTCTCCCCCTGTCTCAGTCTCCCTCACTCACCAGCTATCTGCAATTTGGAAAGGTACATCCAAACTCACAGGAGAATGAAAAAGCTTATTTTATCTCCTGCTGCAGCTCCAGACAGAGACAGAAGTGGAAGACTAACATAATCGAGGAAATAATATTGCAAATGGAAAGCTATTAGGGCAGTTGAGCACTTTCTCATGCTGCTTCTGATATATATATAATTTATCATGTGCTGCTGCATGACAAACTCAAAAATTGTAATTTCCTCACAAAACTGTGCTGTTTAGTCTTTACATCCACCACACGCCCACAGTGCACAAATAATACATTTAAGAGGAAATGATGGAGGTCGTAGGCATCATATAAAATCTCGAAGAAAAGAATTTCTGCTGTAAATGTTTAAGTTGTGTCCTCAGCATTTGTTCCCTGCCCACTTCTATCCTGTAATTTACAGCCTGGAACTAGGATGCTGCATTTATTTATAGTGATAGAAGCAGCATACAAATTCTTCTTCTTCTCAGTTACTCCTTGTTAGGTTATAGAGCAATACTCATCTCTTTTGACCTATAGGAAGTTTTTCCATCATTCTTTTTTTTTTATATATATTTTTTTGTTTCCTGTTCAACATATTTCAGACATTCTTATGGTCTGTCTAGTTGATGTTGTCATCATGCCTTGAAATCTTTTATTCGATTTTCACTTGTTTCTACTTTTTTTTTTTATTGAAACTTTCATGAACAGAAATATTTGCAGTTCATCACATTGAATTTGTGATGACTTTTTAAGTATAATTATATCTCTTTTTTTAAGTATAATGAATTCTTTAAAATAGAATTAATTGATAATAATGGTGCTCAAATAATATTCCTACATAAAAAAAACAGTTTCTTCTCTTTACATTTCAACTTGACCACACATGAATAAGAAAACATCAAAGCAAACACACGTTTAGATAATGCACTTTGTCATATAATTTTTCCAAAGGTACACACAGCACTCACCACCTGTCTGCCTAATTACCACTGAAACGCATTTGTACTCTATATAGGGAGGCTTGACTGCAACATCACTTTCCAAAGGACAGCACTCCCTGCTGTGTTTCATTTACTCTATCACCCAATACTTATTCCCCTTGTATCTCCCACCGGGTTGCTTCTCCTCTTCTGGCCCATCCCTCCATTGTATCCAGCCTCATTAGCACATAACAGGCTATCAACATTCATAGCAGGGTCCTGATTTAGATATTCAACCTGATTAGCCGTTAATGAACTGAGACCAGCTACCTAAATGGAAGTGCACACAGTAGCATAAGACAATAACACACATGCATACAAATGTAAGCACAGATACATCCTAACATTATATTCCCTGTGGTACTATTGTTAGCCTCTGTTTTGCTCATTATCACATTGAAGACATTGAAGTATGAGTGACTGCCACCTAATCATACTGCACGATAGCAGACAAGGTACATGTTCATTTGTGTTGTTAAAATTGTTGAGATGTTTCATCTCAAAGAGTGATCTCCACTCACAGAGCTACAAGAACAGATTATACTGTAGGGCTACTTTTAAGTTATATTATGTGCGCTTAAACAGTGCATATCCCAAAGGTGCATTCAAAAAAATCTAATGAAACGCAGAGCAGTGGTGCAGAGCTTGATTTGTGCACTTGTCCATCTAATGTAACACACCACTTGATAAGGAGAAATCAAAAGGTAAAATTAGCAGCGAGCTCCCACTTTGTGCATGTTTCATGTTTCTCTGTGAGGCTCGAAGAAAATTATAAAACCTTCATAACAATTTTATTTTAATATACAGTAAAGACAGGCAAAGCATCACATTTGTGGTACATAGTCTCATCAAAGATGGAAACATGGATGAGGCTCCACAATGAACAAAAATAATCGAAGCTCATGGCCTCTCCTTTATCTTCCTTTTCTCTTATTCGCCTCTGGGGGAGTTTATTAAAGACCCATGCTGCCCTTGGATATTCAATCATTTTTCAGTCAGAGGTAATGGATGCACTGAATGAATGCAAAGGCTGGAAATTCATTACAACAATCAGAATATGACCCCCCCACTCCCTCATCTCAAATGTCTCTCATCTTTGCATAGCTTTAAATAGAACAACCAATCTGGCTGGGTGCTCCACACTGGATTGTTTGAACTAATATGCTGTTAACCAATCATTAATATATACTATAGATAAAATATTCCATCTTTAGTCTGTTTACCTTGCTTGCCAATTATGCGGTACATTTGAAGCAGGAAATAGCTCTCTGAATAGATGAATGAAATAAATGACAGAATGTCACATTCACATATAGCAGACGGGTTGCACTGTAACACACTGCTTTGCTGATCTGATCATCAACCATCCTGCTCACACATTATGCTCTCTAAATATGAGGCAGTGGGGCAGGTTGATCACCATTCCTAAAAGTTACCTTTGTTTCATTTCAAGAGGGAAAACTTTCAAGGCAGTGTTGATGTGTGGTCTTAGATCTACCGCAGTTTTGTTGACATTTTTCTCTAGAGCCACATCCTTCTCTGCTATCTGTAATTTTCACCCATTGAACCTTCACTTTAACTTTTCCTGTCTCTCGCCCTCTGCTCCAACTCCTGGAGTACTTTCTCACTGACCTGGTCTGCCTTGGTTACCACAGCTTTTCTTCCCTCTGGTTCAACCAAAATGGTCATAATGCAGCACATGTCGACCAGCTCTTCCTGACACCTCCTCATCCCAGCTTCAAGCTCACCCCTCCGGGCTGGATCACGCTTCAGTGCTGCCTTCTCTGCCACAGAGAAACCCAGCAAGCTCGTCAAAACCTCATCAGACAACTCCACATCCAAGTAACCTGTTCCATCAGATACTGCTGCACATATACTCCAAACACCTTTGCTGCTGGTCAGTTTCCCTGAGAGAGTCACGATGAAAGCTTTGACACGGATCTCAATGGTGTGGGGCTGTGGTTTGGACATTAGGTCCTCTAGCAGGCACAAGTATGTAAAAGGTAGAGAGGCCAAAGTGAGAGCAGGGACTGTGCTGTCACTCTGTGGATCTTTAGCTGATAGTCTAACAGAGTCTGTTTGCCCCTGAGGTGTGCTGTGTGACCTCTCTGTTACACTTTTTAATGACTTGCTGCTAAGTGAATAACTGCAGCCTGGACTTTCTGTAGTGTTGGCAGCACTCTCTCTGTCTCTACTAAGTCCTTGTTGAACAGGGAGCTGATTTGCCCCTCCAGATCGCTCAGGTTGTACTCCATATGGTTCTACTTCTTCAAAAAGGCAGTCCATGTCCTCATCCATAAAATCACTCTCATCAATGGCTACTTCATGTGATGTCTCTAGAGCCACTGGGGAAGAGAAAGATGTGGAAGTCGCTGCGGCTAACTGACCTCTAGCTCCTTTAGTATGGCCTTGATAGTCCCTTTCCTGTGTGACAAGATTTGTGTCTCTGTCCAAACTGTTAGGATTTCCTGTTATGCCGCTGTTTCGTGGTGTCCCTCTGTGACTGTTGTCATGTTGGTTGCTTCCTGAAAAATCACACTGTCCAGCTCGTCCAGGGGAAGATCGTCAAAATCTTCATCAGGAAAGCCTTCTTGAGTCATGCTGAGAGATTGCTGAATCCTATAGTCAGAGTGTAAGACACCAAAGCGGACAGAATCAATACCGTGGCAAAGTGCTCTTGCTGAACCACCTCTGTGTCTCGGAGTCAAGCCACAAACTGGTAATATTAGACTGAGTTAACAGACCTTTTAAACCACGGCACAGCCCCTGGCAATCCAAAAAAACATCTTCATAGAAACTTTTTGAAAAGTAAAAACTTGAATACTGCAACAACAGGGCTGCCAAGAGAGGTATATGTCATATATCACTCAAACCTGTTAACTCCTATCTTTGGTAAATTTATCAACTTGCCACCAGGCAGATTGTTCTGCAGTTTCTATCGCAATTAGAAATGAGCATTTATCCTTATCAAACTTTGTACTAATGAAAATGAGCGAGTATCAATATAGACAAACAAAAATATATTGAGTGCAGGAGGATGAGCTCCAATTAAATTGATTTTGGAGTGGCATTTTGATTCTGTTCAGTTGTTTCATTCAGATCTAACAATGTCCAAAAAACAGTATCTGTAAAGACTTTCTTATCAGTACACCAAGAATAAGTATGATGAGACTAGAGGAAGGCATGTTGCTGCTTCCTTTCTCAAGTCCCTACACTTAGTTTATCACTCTGCCCTAACCTGACTCACCACTGCTTTTTGTATGACAGAGTTGGTTGGTCTTACGATAGTAAGATCGAACATCGGCGTAGATATTGAATAAAAAGCTAGATTGGTTATTACATAATGGGGCTGATCCATGACACCAATCTATTCATTTAAATTCAGTGTTTGTGACGTGTGATGCATCAACTGTCAGCAGCAAGTGCAGCATGCTGGTAGACCTCAAACATAGAGCAATGACATTTTACAATGCTAGGAAAGTAATGTGAAAGTCAAGCCTGATGCCTTTTCATCCTTCCAAGCCGTGAGTGGACATTCGTCATTGGACCACAGGACTCTATTAAATCTACTCTGCTGACTGTCCAGTGCTTCAAACTCCAGGTTTACACTGAATTTGGAAAATCATTGTGCTCACCACAACAAGTCAAGATGATGAGTTCAAACCACTTCACCTGTGATGCCTTCACTCACTGTTGTCCTCTTAAATTTTAACTCTGTATTTCTGTGTACCTTAGCCTCATTGAAATGAGGGAAACATTTGAGGCTTAGGTAATAAATGAAATATGTTTTTTCTATGAAAACATTAGCATTATAGCAAAGTTGTCATAGCAAAGTTGCTGCATAGTGGTTGAAATCAGGATTTTTCTTGACATCAGTACGAGAAAACTAAGGTGTTTTTGGAGCTAAAATCATGCAGAACTACTCTGTAGGTATTCAAAACTGACACAATGGTAAGCAAATGTCCCCCTTAACCACTCACCTGGATGGGGCTGCAGAGACATGGCTCCTGACAGAGGAGGTTCTGGAGGACTGACTGTAGGTCTCACTTAGTGTCCCATAGCCGCTCTCTGGAACAGACCACAGACCAACAGGAGGCCTTTCCACCTCCTCCTCGGCCTCCACACTGGCCAACAACTCTGCATCGTCCACCTCCAGGTCCTCCATTTCCTGGTTACCTAAAGACAGACAGAAAGAGTATTATGACCATCTTTAATCAGAACATTTTTTGCAATAGTGATTTATGGCCATCTTAGCAACTTGGAATTTATAATAACCTGAGAATTTATAATTTGTACCAAACCGTTGTTGTGCTGCCTTGTACATAATCTATACTTTCAGTGACATCCGCGGCACATGATCTACCATTAAATATAAGCAAGCTCTCATGAGAATACCTTGTTGTAGTACTAGTGGGGCCTCCTCTTCCTCCTGCTGTGGCTGCTGTTGCTGCTGCTGCTGCTCTTCAGGAAGTCCCAGCGTCCGACACAGGACCCGGCCCTAATAGAATTTAACAGAAACATGCCAATCAACCCGTGATTATTATAGCATGTCCTACACTGTGTAAGAATATTTGGTACTGTGTCTTTCTTCTTGCTTAACACAATAACCAAACCATAACACCTACGAGAAACAGAAATCAGCAGGTGATCAGTTCCAGTTAATATTCATAACACACGTGTAACTAAAACACAGAAAAAACAAACGTGGATTTGTACTTCTGACAAATAACGGAAACCCACTCTTTACCTTATTATTTCTTTCCACCAGGTCCTCCACCTCACCACCCAGGACTTTGACGTGAGACGGCCCCAACAGCAGCATCCCAAGTCTGCAAATTATCTTTCCTTGCAACTGCAACTTCACTCCAGGCCTGTGAGAGTAAGTCACCAGCATTTTAGAAAATATACACCAATAGCAGTTGCATGTTCATGCATTACTGTAACACTCAGCATATTTGCTGAATGAAAGTTTTTAGTAAATCTTCACTAAATAGGAGGGCAAGGGTTCCTCTGTTTATATTTTGAGCAGCAAAAAGATCAAATGTGTTTTATTGATTAATTCCTAACCTGAGCTCAGTGCTGAGTGCAGGGATAGGCTGATACTCCATGGCCTCCAAGCTCTGGACTCCATCTGTCACCTGAACAACAAAGATAGTGTATATAACTTTATATGTAAGTCACGCTGTAGGTCGTTTAGCTGTAAATATTCCCAAAACTTTACTGTAGGTTTCCATCTCAGCAGAATATATATATATATATATATATATTTTTTTTTTTTTTAAATAGAACGCAATTACGTAACCAGTGACTCCTAGAGCTTGGTCAAAATGATCTGACAAACAGTGAAATAAAAAAAAAGCCCAATGCAAAGTTTCTAAGCAACACCAACAGTATCCTTGAGAAACCATAGAGCTGTGATAAGTGAATTACTTAAGGTGTAAATTACAGTCTGCGCCTCATGTTCAAGCAGTCTACTCCTACTCTCACTGCTTGTGCCTGTTCACATTCAGTGAAGAAAAGAGGTCTTCATCATTCTATCTGAACACAAAGACAAAGCCTTGTTGTAAATTAGGGTTTAACAATATAATTGTGCAGACAAATAAATCATGAGATGCTGTATTTATAATATCAAATCAAATCCACTGTAGTCAATACCAGTTCATACATAATGTCAAAAAGTGCTGTAACATAATGCAAGATTACTGATGATCCCAGACTTTTCTATTAACAAAATACTAATACAGCTCTGTCCTTGACAAGTGCAGTTTTCTGCAACAAGGATCTCTAAGAGGAAACCTTGCAATAACTGCTGGTCTAGCAGTAAGCTGTGAAGTGAAACAAATTATTTCACTGTTGTTTGTTATGAGAAAAAAAAACTCTGCAAGTGCAAAGACACTCTCTCAAAGTATTGTGGAGTAAGGGTGTTAATGCAAAAGCCACTGGTTCCAAAGATACACACAAACATACTAATTAGAGGTTTTATTTTTGTTGTTGTTTTAAATTGAAATTTATGTTTCAAGGGTTGAGTTTCTTGTTTACCTTGATGAGAATGTCTTTGTTGAGAGGCTGACAACTTATATCAAGAATTATGTCCTTATTTCCTCAAAAGTGATTTATTTCATAAATGCCTCTAACCTGCAGTAGTAGCATACGGGTGGTTTTTGCTTCCCAGGGCCTCTGGGTGGTCTGTGTGACTGCAGACACCTCGTCGTTGGCACAGTCTGTGCCCTTCCACTTCTGCAGCTGACTATATGCAGGCTGACTGACATCCAGTAGTGAGTCAACCTAAAACAGAGTGGGAACTTTGATTACTTTGCCTTTTCCCTGGACATTGATTTCTTAAATAACGTGTGAAATATTTGATGCTTCAGTCTAATTACAGTATAATGGACACACAGTTCTGTACTTGAATTGTTAGTCTTATTGATGAGTGGAACATACACCTTTGGCTCGCATCCTTGTATGTTCGGAACATTTAATTACTTTGTCTCAGGGTTTCCAGCTGCATTTTTATATTTTCTGTTAAAAGGAAAACTGGAATCCAGTGGTGCTTTGTTATAACGTGGTTTCTGACTGTTATCATTTCTTTTCCATGAAGCGCCCAAGAGCCTTAATTTTGCTACAACAGCTTGTTTGATTTTGTCTGTAATTTTCCTTCTTGGTTTATAATTTGTATCACACAAAAGAACACATCAATCATGATTAAGTCAAAAGAAAATAGCTAGCCTGCTACGTCATTTGGCAAAAACTACCTTGAAACAAATACCCTCAGGATGCAACATACTGCAAACAAAAACCTCAAGAGGAGCACTGTAAACTGATGGCTCTGTTGCACAAATTCAATACATACATTGATTGTTTCTTTGCTCACTGTGCTCTACATTTTCATTTTACATGATAAAACTTGTGTGTTGTTATTATTGATACATTGAATTTCTTTTTCCTAATCCTTATTGCCTGTGTGTCCTGAATGTTCATAAATTGTCCTCTTCCTATACTGTTAGATGTTTATAATCTTTGTTTTCATGAGGGCTGTTGTATTTTACTTTTGAGAATACCTTTTAATATCTGGCCAAATGAGCCCTCTAATTCATAGTTTTCTACTGATCAATAGGTACCATGCATGACATAAAATCTAAACATGAGATGATATGCGTACCTGGACACAGAATGCACCATTGAGTTCGGTCTTCTGGGCTGCAGCAAGTCCTTCCGGGAGAACAGGGTAGTCCAGGTCTCTCAGATCTGTCAATAGCCACTGGTCCAGCACCTAAAATTTTGAATTAAGCAGCGAATTACTGCCTATTGTGAGACCGATTACATAACACTCTGTATTCACATCTGTGACATGGAATTAGTTACATTAAATCATGAAGCAAATAGGGTGTAGGGTTTGTGTCAGATCTAATTGTGCCATTATAAAAGCTTCAATTTATTCAGTTCAATTGTCACAGAGAAACTGACATACAAGACTTAGTAGTGTGATATAGTAACTGCAGATTTCAGTGTCTTATTCATGATGTGGACAAGTTTATCTGTATCATTAAATGAACTGTTGTCACTGTCATGTTGCTGGAACTATGAGGAGATCATGTATTCTTTAAAAAATAAAGCATCATTCTCTGCAAGTATCCATCTGAAAAACAAGATAAACCTTGACCATGGAGAGACACAGTTGTTCAGCAACAATATTTAGGTACAATGTGGCGTGCAAATGATGCGTCAGTGCAGGAAAACATATCCCACATGATGCCATCGCCAGCTGGTACAGCTGACACCAGGCAAGATGGATTCATTCTGTTTACGCAAAATCTTTTGCCATGCTATCAGCATGTTGTAACTGAACCCAGGATTTGTCAGCTCAAGAGCTGTTCTTTCACTCCACAATCACCCACTTTTGCCAAGCATTAACCACTGTACTTCCTGTTCTCTGCTCACATAGTAGAGATGTGCATGGGCTTTGGCTTTTGTTGCTTTTTGCTCAAAGGCTCAATTGGTTGGGTTTCTGTGTGGTGCATATTAGTCCTGTAGGGTTTGACAGTACTGGGTGACTGCTGGGCCGCACAGTGTGAGAACAGCATCTTTTTATGAGGTTACATGAACAGTGGAAACAGCTACCAGCTGCCTGGTGGACACCAGACCAAAACCAGTCACAGCATCAGCTGGAAAGACGTCAAAGGTTATCAACCAGAAGTGAGTTGCTGGCATATCACAGACAGTACAAGAGACTATCTTGTAGATGTGGTAGTCATCTTCCCCACATATAGAACCATCTGTGTTCACATGGCCCAAAGCCTATACTTATACAAGTCATGTCAAAATAACTACGCCATCTCCATGACAACAGTACAAACACCATCTGTTGAGGAAAAGCATGAGATGGACAGCTCCAGCTCAGTGGACATTGAGTTCACGTGTTTTGTTTAGAGCATGATCATTTTGTATTCAACTGTGTAGTACAATCAGACGTCCTGCCTACCTGTTGGTTGATTTGCTGCTGTGACAGACGACCTGTTCCTCCCGCCTCTTCCCTTAGCCACTCCACACAGGCTTCCAGCCAGGCAAATGGTACCTGGACATGCCAGGAGGACTGCAGCCAGGCTTGTGTGGCACGTACCACTGTCTGTATCTCAGGGGCCATCTTCTTCCTGTGTGTATTCAACCTCCACTTTCTGCTATTTCTGTTTTAGGTAACACAACTCTAGCTTCTGTTAGGTGGTAACTGCAAGACTGATGCAGACAGGCTGCTTAGTTATTTATCAGTATCTTCTGTACAAAATATTCATGGACGTATCTGCAGACTGAATAGCTCTCATTCACAACAGTAATGCTGCAATGTTTCTGCACAAATGTTTTGATAAAGCAGAAGCATTTGTGATGGCACATTAATTTAACTCTTATGCAAGTGCAGTGTACAATATGTGGCTCAAGTGCTGCATTCAATTAAATTCATGGCACAACACCCTGCAATCTCAAAGGTCTTGCAGGGCAGTTTCTATGATGAGGGATCATCTTCTCTCTGCATCTCTGAAACCACTTGACACCATAACATAGACCACAGGAATTTCTATTTGTTGTTTTCTTGCCGTAATTTCAGCACAAATAAATCCCGGCGGTTTGCAGAGGGTCACGTCTGGATAATGTGAAGAAAAGAAAAAGGCAGGCTAAGTGAGAAAGACAGATGAGGCCAGCATACGACAGAATTACACAAACGGGTGTGTTATAAGCTTTATGTTCAAGTCAGTGTCAATGTGAAAGTTACCTGCGAGGCATGGGGAAGCCTTTAACATGAAGTGTAGTGGAAAGCAGCCAAGGCGCCAAAGTTGACAGAAGAAACTTATTTAGCTTTAGTAGATGCTGAGGCACCTTAGCTTTGTGCCCGTACATGCCCACGTGAGCTCCATCGCACAAATGCAAATCTTTTAACCTATCAGCAATGCTTCTACGAATTCTAAGAAAGACGCGAATTCACACTGGCTTTGTCGATCATACCTTCTTAACAGGAGAAACTTGAATGTCCACAGTAACCGACTATCAAGTAGCAGCCGGAAAAGGGCGTATTGTATAATTTTGACGACTCCTCCGCCGTTGGGATTGACGTCTGTTGTGACCAATCGCAACTCTCTCCAGTTTGATTTGCTCTCGATTCAACCAATCAGCACGCTTTGGCCGAAGTCGTATATTTCCAGGTTTGGTGGAGAAGGAAGGGGGGACGAGCGAGGTGTTGCACCGCAGGTTTGTGGCTTGACGATATTTTCCCATTTTTATGTGCCACATTGAATACAATGGCACTGCCGTGTACCCGTGCTATAAAATGTATGGAAAAATCTCGCTTTTCCGTCTCCAATTCCGTATTCGCTATAACGCTGGCTAATTAGCTGGCCTGGCTAGCCCCTGTTGTGCTCAACCGAATTTATAGCAACATGGCGAAATTAGCTAGCCGCTAGCGTAAGTGGCTAGGATTGGTCTTTGTATCAGTCGATTGTTAAGATTTTATCTACCCTCTTACCTTAAATCGGTGACGTATCGCGATACCTTGTGTTGCGTGAAACTAGCAACATGTTTAAAACGAACGAGGTCGAAATTCAGCGAAATAACAAATTTAAATCGACAGTGAAGCTCTGAGCTAACGCATTTCCCTCCAGGCTAGTCATCCCGGTAGCTAGCACTAACCACAGTTCACGATTTAGTGTTGGATTCACTGGGGCAAGCTAACTTACGATTTAGGCAGTAATAACGTCTAAGCACTACACTTGTGGCGTTAGCTGTTCAGCTACATAAACGCTTGAAATGAAAAGTCAGTGTGATCCTTTTCTCATGCAAGAGAGCTGTTAGGTTTGGGATGAAGTCATCTATCTCTCAGCTGCTCAATACAAGACCGTGTGGCAGTTGCACACCTCATTTATTCCGAAACACTTAAAAACTCCTGCTTCTCTCCACTGAAGCAATTCTATTAATATCACGATGTGAAAAGTGACAACACTGTAATGCTAAATGTGTCCCTGTAGGTAACGTTGGGTTGGTTTTAGTGCTTGCTAGATAAATGCCGAATTATGAATTTAAGACCCGTTTTGTTTAATAACGTCATCAGTCACCAGAAACACCTCGGTCACCGGGATCGGCGCATTGCAAACTTTTATACTCGATTTTGATACTATCACTCGAACCTGTCATGTTGCATTTCAACATCTCAGCTAACCTCTTCCTTCCCGGCAGGTCGCAGCAGCTGTTTGGTCCTTGCTTTTTTAGTTCCGCCTATCAACACGCCCTTATCCCTGTAATAAATATCGGTGAGTGCCGCTTTTCCGCCAGTGTTTCTCGCCGTTTGTTCCCGGCTTCTTGATTAACCGGATAACCAGAACATAGCTTGTATTGTCTAATCCTCCCCCCTTTTTTTTATAATGCCGGCGGTCTCCTACAGCTCAGAGGAACCAGCTTTCTGCTTCTCTCGCTCTGCTGCCTCTGCCTCTTCCCCGGACCAAGGTGCCTGCTGCATCTCTTCCACTGTCAGAAGACCATGGAGACAGAAATTGAACAGCAAGAAGAGAGTTCGTTTAGCAACACAGAGACCAACGGTATACAGCCTCTTTACATGTTTGGTTATGTTGTCAAAGTGGATTGGTTTATTGCTAGCTTTGAGAAATCCACCTACATGAGAAAAGTCTGTCTGTTATGTAATGGAAAAATAGCAATGGCAGTGTTGTATTAAAATTTTTATGTGTCTAAAAGGTTCAGTGTCTCAAATGTTAATGTCAACAGTTACAGAGACGCATTTTGTGTTCTCTCTCTAAATAATATATATAAAACAGAATCTGAAAATGCAAATTTACTGGGTCTGCTTTCTGTGGTGTTTTAGATCATTCAATTTCAACTGACAATTTTTTTTTTATCTCCCCATGCCAGGTAAGCGCCCTGCTGAGGATGCAGATGAGCAGAAATCTTTCAAGCGCTCCAGGAATTCAGACGAGATGGTTGAGCTTCGCATCCTCCTGCAGAGCAAAGTAAATCAACACTCTTTTCATTTCCCATTTCATGTTGAACCGCTATGTGATTATTTCTATTTTTGCCTCTCTCTCACACTTCCAAGATTGCAGATTGCTTGTGTTTCCTTCATTTTTTTATTTTATATTTTTGTTTTCTGTTTAGTTGCTCTGATCACAAATGCACCTTTTGATACACATGTTGTCAATGCTTTATTTTTTATTTTTTTATTTTAATGTACTTGTTATGCTTTTAGTTTTTCTAAGTTTTCTCTATAATCTCAGAATGCAGGAGCTGTAATTGGAAAGGGTGGCAAAAACATCAAAGCCCTGCGTACAGACGTGAGTACATCTATTTTATACACACTGATTATTTAATTTTTTGAATTTTTATTTAGCATTTTTTACTTTTCCCTCCACTGGTGATCAGCCTCTCAAAACTACCCAGTCTCCCCTGTAAGATAGCAGTTTTCATTGCAAACATAAACCCTGGGCTAAATTATTAAAGATGTATTTTGGTATTTGTTTTTTTTTTGTTGTTTTTTTTCCTGTGTTTAAAAAAGGGGTGGGGTGGGGTTAGCTGATCCTTGTGCCTTCTGTTCTGACAAACGCTTTGGGCTTGGATTTATGTTTTCTTTCTCACATGAACACCATGTGATTGCCTCAGCTAAACTGGCCCAAGGCACATAAGTCCAATTTCATGTCCATTTGTTTCTCTTTAATGATAATTTATTGTAACAATGCTCTTGTGGCAACACTGATGCTCCTGTTATTTCAAATCTCGTTATTTTCAAATTATGGGCACAGTGTGGTGTTTAGGTTGCCTACAGTGCCAGCTAACATTTTTATAACAGTTAAGGCAACCAGTACGTAATTCATTCAGTGTCATTGCCTGTTTTTGTAGCCCTCCACAATTTGTTCAACCCCTCTCTCTCACTGTCTCTGGTCTATTCCCCAACTCTGAACTCTTCATGTTTTTAATATGCCATTACCCATTTTCAAATGTCACCTTTTCTCCTCTTCTCTCTTTGACAAACCAATCTCTGAGAGAATCAAATTAAAGTCACGTTTGCACAGTGTAGAGCCTGTATATTAAAAATGTATTCCTCTTCCCTCTTCCCTCTCCCTTGTTTATTATTTACTGTTGACTTTTTGCCCACTTCCTCCTCTGTTGCCCATGTTCTGGATGGCCCCTCCTGCGCCCGCCCACCTGACACCCTGGTTGGCCCTGCCCATAATCGTGCCCTGTCCCTAAATGGGCGCCTTACTTGATTGACATCTGTGCTCGAATGGCCCTGGCCCCTGCCCATGCCACGCCCAGTACAATGCCAGTGTGTCAGTCCCAGACAGCAGTGGGCCTGAGCGGTATGTCCCTAAGCTCCTCCCTCTCACTGCCTGTCTACAGGTCAAACAAACAAGAAGAAATGAATAAATAGTCATCCTGCCTCTGTCAAGTATTTTAACCTACCTGTTCTCACAGTATTTTAGCCTGAGTCAAAATGCTCAAATGCATTCATGTCCAAAATCTGCCTGTTGAGCCTGTAAAAGTCATGTCAACGTCCTTTATATGCCATTTTTAAAGTCACGTCAACATTAAAGCATAGGCTGGTGTTGTCAGGATTTTTTCCACAATCTGCCACTGTCTTTTTAAACCTTTGCTATAATCTTTGCAATATGTCCGTGTTTTTTTTATTTTTATTTTTACTTATTTTTGTTTCATTGATGATTATCTATCCTCTTGATCTTTCGCGTTTTCACGTCCCTCCCCCCTCAAAGTGGATATACTGGTGTTTTTTTTTTTTCCCCGTTAGTTTCATGAGCTCACCTGCTTCTTGCGCCATCTCATTCTTTCCTTGTGATGTCCTCATTATATTGAGACTTGATCCATTCTGAAAAGGAAAAGGAAAGCAAGGATTCAAGTGTGTGTGTGTGTGTGTATGTGTGTGTGTGTGTGTGTGTGTTTATATATGCTAGTGTTTGTGTGTGTGTATGTGTCTGTATGTGTGT
>OMNW01014502.1:9071-19588 GCA_900303245.1 Selene dorsalis
AAAAAAAAAAAAAAGTAGATGCAGCAATGCAGACGACAACATTTCAGATTCAGACAACGATTCATCCAGCAAGATGACTGTGTCTTTAACAGAGTCTGGTCATTGTGCACATTGGTAATTACTCCTAAATCCTCTCATTTCTGATCATATCAATCCAAGGCTATGACTACGCCTTCTTAGCCGACTGTTCGGCTGATAAATATTTGATAAAGGAGCTTTGTTTCTGTGTGTGTGTGTGTGTGTGTGTGCGTGTGTGCGCGCAGGTCTTTCTAGGTTATCTGATTTGCGAGTAATCCACCATGTATTGATTGCGGGAGGTTCTTCCTATCAGTTGACAGTCACACATCCACAACTCTCGCAGGCACACTTACGATCACAGAGCCCGTAATATAATTAGACAGTGTTCATTTCCAGCAGGGTGTTGTAGATAGGAGCCTACACACACACAAACACACACAAGCGGTAGTGCAGGGAGGACACCTCCGGAGTGATTAGTCAGGTGGCTGGAGACTGATTAGCAGGAAGTTTTCTCTGGCTTCTCTCACAACTTCTCCCTCAGTGGTTCTCCAGCATCTGATGAGCTGACGGGCTCCTCGCTGCAGCCGAGGCCGCAACACGACTCTGGTTATAAGACATGTAAGCATCACTGTACACCCGCTGCGCAGACAAAACAGGAACTTCACATGCAGGCTGCCAAACATTTGCATTCTGAATCCGGGGTTTTTCTCTTTGGGATGATTCCACTCTCGACTCTTGTCATTCATTACAAGAGCGTCAGTGTGTTGTGGCAGGAAAGCAAACGAGAGGATGTGGAGAGATTTTCAAAGACTGACGCCCACGTCTGCTGCTGTCTCGTATAGATGAAGTAAACAAGCCTGCGGCACTGTGCTGGGGCCTACATGTAAATTGTACATCTGTATATAAAACTGTGATATGAGATGCATTTAATTTATGAAGCTTTTGTTGTTGTTGTTGTTGTTGTTGTTGTTGTTGTCGTTGTTGTTGTTGCTGCTAAGAATTCAGTCCAGCACATCATTTTCCATGTTTAAGATGTGTGTTGAGTGTGTAGTTGTCCTGAAAGACCGGATGAGACAGACACGTGTTGTAAAATATTTTGTCCTTTTTAAGATGAGATCAATGAAACTCATCATGATTTCTTAAATGTCGGGTCAGTGAGGTGAAATCCCTCATGGGAAATGTAGTCTGTCTGTTTTTGTTACTGTGGTTTTAGCTGCAAAAAAAAGGGGTTTATATTCACAGTTTGGACACAGGCCAATGACCTTAGTGATACTGAAGCAGTTGACAGCAGTTACCTGGATGAACCATCTCTATCTGTTGGTCCAATGCTCTGAGTCACATGTGGGGCTGGAGGGGAAGAAGTAGGATTGGCAAACTAGCATGACCACTAGCTAGAGGTGAAAAATTCATGAGTAGGTGGGGGGAAAATCTGAGGGCTTTGTTGTGACATCACAAAGTTAAATTGGATTCTGTTTAATAACTCTCAGAGGAGCAGACACAGGCCAATGAAAATATCTTTACGATTCTATGACCATTGATTGAGCAAATGTGTCTGTGTGTTGCAAACACAGACAGGATACATTTAGTGCAGGGAAAAGAGGATCCATACTCTGAAAAACTGCTTTTTTTTTATTTATCAGGTAATGTGTTCCAGGTCCAATGTGTTATGGAGTAGATAACATGTGTAGACAGACTGTGTCAGACGTCAAAGGGGGCTCACTCTGCTTCAAGTAGCAAAATTCATACAAATTATACAGTGCTGAGAAAAAGTTGTTGAAGCCTTGCCAATGACCTGTTTTTTACTAGTCATATAACACCTAATGTGACTGAATAAAGACAAACACAATGTCTTTCAGATAATAACGAGAACAAGTATAATCACCATTGAACACAGGTTTGAAACACCACAATGCTGGCAGAAACAGGTGGACAGTCACCTTGACATCATCCTTTGAGATCTTGATAAACCTGAGAATTCATTTGCCCCGTCCATGATGTGGAGCTGTTCAGGCCCAGAGGCAGCAAAGCTCCAAACCTCCTGCTAAACAACTATTCTTGTCCCCCCAAACTTTTCAAAAAGGCCTGGTTCACATCGGCTGATGTTTCTCTTAAACAACAAATTCAAACTGTTGGAGTCGCTCTAGCCCACACATCCAGTCTGCTTTCAATGACTGAACTCCATAACTCCTGACTCCAGCTTTTGTTGAAGTGCTTCACATGTACGTTTTTTAGCTTAAACCTAAAGCAACATGTACAAGAACAACACGATTTGTCATAGTTACAATTGGTTGTGTTTTTTTCATATTCGTAACTGAGATGAAGACCTAATCATATTTTAGAATAGAATAGAATAAATGTATACATGATTCCAGAGGATCCATTTACTGGTTCTTGCCCTTGCATGGTGTCTGGTTCAAGGGTCCAAGATTGACAGGTTGATGGGTTCGAGATACCTGTTTTACTACATAATTTCAGATTTTAGACAGTTTTCAGAGCTCTGCCTGGACTAGTTGATAAAATACTGAACATATAGTCGATACCCAGCTACACAAGGATAGCAGTGCCTGTTTGAGTCTTCCTGTATATGAAAGTATGTTTTCCATATTCTTGTCCATGACCCTACTCAAAAATAAATGAGTACATAAAGAAGCCTACTTCAGCAGGGAAACAAATTTTTACTGCTTCTCACATGCAAACATCCATCTCGGTCAGCCCATGATAGGGAAAACAGGGAAAGAGATTGTTGGTTAAAGTTTGAATTCATCTCATGCCTTGGAGCTAAATCTGTCTCTGTCAGACTTTTGTCTTACCGTATAAAATAATGACAAAAACAAACTCTTAGGCCTGGGTCCATTTGGGTTTGGACTTGAAAATTAAACCTGATCTTCACATCTGAGGGAGAAAATTCTCAAGTCTCAAAGGTACTTTCTAATCAGGGGTTATTATTTTGCAGCTTCCTGAATGCAGACACACTCCGAAAGACCCTCAGGAACCTGCCCTTATTATCTCTGAATCAGCAGGACTGTGAAGAAAAATGCTGTGAGATATTTGCTTTCCATTTCTTCAGAGGTTGAGAATGCTGACTGCGTAACTGGGCCCCTTAATACCATCTGAACTCAGTATTGGCAGTGTATAGCAGGAGAGAATAATGTCTCCAAGCTATTTGCCATGCGGAGCAGTTGAGTGAAGAGTGCTGGTAAAAATCACACTAGTCATGAAAAACTACCTGCAGCAACTGTTGGCTTTAAAAAACATCAAGTATTTTCATAGTTGGTTTTCTTAACATGATCCATGCTGCCACTCAGATAAATGTCAGAATTATTCATGAACTTACACGTCCCACTGAAGGCTGCAGTATACAAATCTGAATATTAGTTTACTGCACTTTATGTCATGTTGGTAATTACAAAGTTGGCTTCAAACAAGCAGAAAATAACTAAGATGCTGTTCAGTCTCTATGCCTCATGAAATGTTGATTTTTTTTTTTTTTAACAATTTCCCAATTTGTTTATTTTCAATGAATAATCTGGATCATGTTAGTTTCCACACAATTTCCCATTAAAAATAACTGAAAGAAGTGTGATCAGCTCCCGTTCAGTGTAGCCATGGACGTACAGATGACTCTAGCTGGAGCACTGTGATACTGAAGAAAACAAAACCATTGTGAAAAAAATTGGGGTCAGAGGTTTAATCACAGTGGATAACAATATACAATATGGATAATGATATACTGAGAAGATGCAACTTGCATGTGTTAAACACGTTGGCTCGCTAGTGCCATGTTTACTGGGTTCTGACATGTTGTACTGGCTTATTCTAACCATTAATCTAAAATAAAACAGCTGTCTGTTAAAGTCTCACTAATCATACATACTGGTTTGATTTAGGGATGGGTACTTTCACATTTAAACCGATTCGATACCTATACCCAGTTTGTGGGAATTGACTGTTGGATGGTGGATAGAGAGAGAACACTGGTGAAGAGAGAGAGAAAAAAAATGCTATGTAAGTTATATACAATTTAATTGTTATAACATTGAGAGTTATTAATGTTATAATTACAAACCAGAACTATTTCAAACTAACTATAAAAACAAAGTAACTTAACTAAAAAAGGAAAAAGTCTAATTAAAAATCATTTGATAATAGAACATAGGAGTGGCCCAGGGCCTCCTCTTTTCTGATTGGCTTACCAAACTAGAGCTCCAGAGTGACGCTTGAGAGAGGAGATGTAAAACTACATTTAGATAGTTTTTACGCTCTTAAAACCACAAACGCATATTTCTGGATCAATACTTTGAATAAACACAGGAAAAGTGTAACATATGAGACCTTTAAAGATAAAAGATGTGACTTCTATGTACTACAGAGCACATCAGTGTAATCCAGTGTTTGTACCTACACATAATGCTCAGATTTTAGTTTTAGACTACTTTTTTATTTTTGAATGTGGGGAATAAGGTACTTGGCATCACTAATAACACCAAATCATTTTAAAGAATTGATTTAATAATGAAGAAAACTAATCATTTTGTTGGCATGAAACCAGCTTTGCACAGTGTCAAAATCATGCTGAAGACGAGTGCTGAATATCATCAACATGAGATTTGGATATACATAAAATCATTGTGTCATCTGCATACAAATGAGGGTCATGCCGACACACAAAGACAAAATGATGTGTAAATGGCCATATTTTAGAAAAAACTGTGAGTGACTGTGAAACAACGTGAGCATGAGAGTGAAGAACGGAAGTCACCCCCGTGCAAACATGGATTTAAAAGTTTCGATGGCTCGGCTGAAATTTAATGCAGACCCCCTGGTTGTAGTGTTTGCTGCGTGGAGATTAGTGCCGTGCTGTTAAGGCTGTATCTTAGTTGCACAGTTGTCGTGCAGCGTTCCCCAGCAACAGTCCTCCTCTGGTCTTGTTTCCATGGTGGCTCCATACCTTGGCTCTGCAGCTGTTTGCCTCTTCATCCTCCTCCATCTTCTTCTTAAACAGACATCCCCTCAGTGTGTTTATTTATAAATTCATTAGGCTGGAGGGCTATTAGAAGCAGCACACCAGCTAATGCAGCATCTAATTTGCCTATTTGATTACCTGGGAGTCCCGGATGGCATCCATCAGCCGTTTATTAGTCTCCTTTGCTTCCGTAAACAGAGGAGTGACACATACTTATCACCATAGCGGGGAGGTGCGTGGTGGGGGCGGCTAGGAGGATGGGGTGAATGAAAAGAGAGGTGGTTTCACTTAACTTCATCAGACCATGCTGCGTTACTCTGGGAATGATAGCCAGTCTGATCCCATTCAGGGAGAAATCAGTCAGCCGGGGGAAACATATGGCGTTCACGTTCAGCCGTATAGCTCATGGTTGCGGCGGCTGGACTAATGTTTTCCCGGCCTATCACAGCAGAGCGAGGCTGCCATTCATCAGAAGAACTCGGCTAAATATTCCATTTTGTAAAACAAACCCATCACTTGAGTTTTTCTTTCTTCCTCTCCAACGCAGCTCAGTAATATCTCTCCATCAGGCTGACACCAACTGATCCGTTTTCACGCCTCTCTCTTTGGTTCCGCCGCATAAGCAAATTCCATGTCTGATGCTGAGTAATTTCAAAACAACATTTTAAAGAGGAGCTTAATGGCGTCCCGCAGGATCGGGCTGATGCGACATTAATATTTCAAGGTGGAGTCTTCGTGTGAACTGTAGCCTAGTCATTGTTTAAAATTTGAAGAGGCTGTGGTCTGCTGATTTTTGATATGAATCGGCTCAATATCACGCCGAGATCAAGGACTTCGGAAAGAGGAGAGGGGAATGAAAGGGAGGGAAATCTAGCTCCAGGTTGGGTTTTTTTATACTGGGGTTTGGTGGTTATAGCTGAGCACATGAAGACCTGAAAGAGCTACTCTATATCTCATATAGTCTCTTCTCACCTGTTGGTAGGAGTGCTCTTGGCTTTGCCATGTTTTGCTGTCTGTTTTAAAGTCTCCACATAGTATAAAGCGAAAAGTCGTACTCGATTATAGAACAGGTTTAGGTTCAATACACTGTGAAGGTCCACAGAAATGCACACAGCCTGTGTTCAGGAACTGAATACAGGACTTCAGCTTACTGTGCACTGTGCAGTTGCTGTTCTTATTTGGACCTCCACAGGCTACTTTGAGTTTTTCTTTACTGAGTGGCTTTACTCAACACATTATTTATATAATTCACTACATACGTTAATTTACTGTATGTAGAAAAGACCAGAGCTGGAGTTTCTGGTTTGGTAAACTGGTTTTCTTAAACGGTGGTTCTGGGACTTCAGAGATTGTGAGATTTTACTTTGATAGTTGACGATGTTTTGGTACAGTTATTTTGTGTGTATATCTGTTTATCTTGAGGATGAAGGTGATGATGGGGTTGGTCAGTGTTACATGTTGGATTACTGGTTCTTTGACCTTGTGGGGATGTGAATCATAACACATAATTTGGAACACATATCATCCCATCTTTATCATCATACTCATCATCCTAGTGATCATACTCATCATCATCATCATCATCATCATCATCACCATCTGGAGGACATGAAATGCAGAGATTTAACTCACTGATGTTCACTGCAGACATCAGGCATTACAGTGTGGCCCACAGAAGTAGTCGTTGCAGCTGCCTGATAATGAAACCATGCTGTCACTCCACCAAAGCGCTACGAGCTTGGTTAATGAGCAGCATGCAGAGGGTGCCTACAGAGCCATCACCTCAGTAACAGGTCATGAAGAGGAAGGTGCAGTCTCTGTCAGTAATGACTCACTCGGTGACTCATCAACACAGACACCGGGATTCGTGACTGTTCTGATTTCAGCTCCCGGTGAACATCAGTAAACAAAGACACCGGGTGGCGTCTCATTACTTTCCCATTTTAATTCCACTCACAGATCCAGCTGAAGTTGTAGAAGAGGTTGTGCTTTGCGTATGGGGAATTTGTGTAAATTAACATGTGTTTGTGTCGAAGGGTAAAACATGAATCTTAGAGTGTATATCCTTTGCATATTTGCCACATACTTGTGAATTCCTTCTCGGCAGCCTGGGAGCCAAGTCGAAGACCGAACTCTCCCACAAATCTCTCCACATCCATTTTGTCTCGAGGCCAAAAAAGGAGAGATAAGAGCAGACTATGTGTCCTTCAGTTAAGCCACAAAGCTTAGAATGGGAGTCAAAAGACTGGAACGGGGATAAAGTAATCTAATACAGAACTTTTCATGGTGAAAACCTCTCATATTTAGCAAAATATAGCTCAAATCTTGCTGTAAAACAGAGCCTGGACCTGCGGTGAAGACTTTCAATGACACTATGGAGGATTCAGGTCTTGGTGGTGGTTTGTTTCGGCGCTGTTGCTACGACTAAAGCCGCCGAGGTCACGTCCTTGGTACTTCAGGCTGAGAAACATTAAAAGATTTATCTTTTCCTCTCCAAATTTTTATTTCTTGAAGATGGTTTAAAGCAGCATTTACCTTCACATTACAAAAACGAACATACATTCATAAAGTCATGAAATAAAATGAAATGATGTGATTTGGCAAACTTCTACTTTGTGACTTCTGTATTTTTAGATCCTATTTTCTACGGGAAAATATACTTGCGTCAAATATTATAAGGGTTTTCTTGGCCTCGTACATTGAAATTTACTGAATCCAAAACAAGTCAGAGATATGAAGATGCTGGGTGTAACCTCATTTATCAGTTCATATTACACACTGACAATGCAGTCATAACATCACATATTAGTCTATCCATCACCCTGACAAACACGCAGCACATTGTGTGTGAAGGAGGCAGCAAACACAGACACAACAATGTGTTTCTGCTCTGGAGACTTTTGAGCTCATCTGATCAGACTGAACTCGGTGAATCATTTCGTTTCATTTGCCTCTTTCTTTATTTGGCAAAAATGTTTCACGTCGTTAGTTTACAATGAAACAGACAATTGGTCAAGTGGAAAATGACGACTGCTGCTGAAAATGAAGTCAAAGGGTGAAAGTGGACAGGGTGAGTGGAGGAAAATTGAATATTTAGTTGCTGCAGGAGGTGGATGTGGTATAGATAGAGTGAAATACATGGCATAGTCAAAACTGGAGTAATTTAATGGTTTGGCTCCAGGCGAACAGCACCATGGCTAGTTTAGCCAGAAGTGAGTGGCTTGATGGAAACCCAAAGTTTTATTGGAATAGCAGATGAAAGATGTCTGTGTTTCTGACTTCAGATCAGCAGTGTTTTTTTGTTTGTTTTATTTACCAGTACCGTGGTTAAGGCACTATATAATACACACATGCTCAGAAAGTGAAAACTATATGGCGCAGGAGGAGGAAAGTGACACAGTGATTCATGTTTTCTTTTTCCAGTGGGCTTGTCAACAAACATTTAACAATTTATTCAAAATGTGCTTGGACAAAATGCTGTGAGCCAAATGATATCTGACTGTGGCAGCTGGTTACTTTGTGTACAACATCAACAACCCAAAGTATGGAAGCCTGAAACTGGACTTACTAGACTTACCAGACTGGGGGTCTCTACTCTAATGTCTCGACATCACTGCACAACTCAGGATATGTTAACTGATAATGAACATTTCTCTTTTCGGCAGCTGCATTGATTTTTTTTTTTTTTGTTTTTGACATGTGGAGTTCACTGTTTCTTTTCAGCAGCTGCTCAGTCGCATCCAGCCTCAGTTGCATGTTAATCATGATTCACAGTGAGCAGACTGATATGTGAAGTCTATGAATGGATTACGTTACAGAGCTGTCTATTGACCCGATTTTCTGCCATTTAAATCTCCACCGACTCCTCTGATGGCGCCGTCTGTCAATATCACAGGAACATCAAATCTTAACTCGCGTGTTAGATCAACATCGGCCTGATGATGATCTGCTCTGAACACGTGCAGAGTTCTCTTCCATTTTTAAATCATGAAATTCCTCTGCATAGCAATTTCTATGGTTTGCGTGCCATGCGCTAGTGCAGCAGGCACCCCCCCGGTCATTATGGGATGTATAAACAGGTGATTACCTTACAGCGTGGTAAACTAATGCGTGCTGAGAGCGTGTAATAATGTAGATAAATAAATCAACAAGGTTTTATGGTAAAATTGACCTTTAACATTCATTTTCTTTATTCATTATTCCTTGGCAATCATGGAGAACACGCTCTTCAGATCACGCAACATCAAGACTCATGTTAAACATACACGTTCGTGCATATACGGTACTGTAGATCGGGTTTGGTTTTAAAAGCTGGAGATCACTTTTACATGAAAATGTATTTATAATAAATATATGATGAGTCTTACAGGTTGAATTTGACACAAATTATTAGATTTTATCACTTTACCCGCAAAATATATGCATTGGTTTTTAAAAGCATGTGTCGGTCCAACTGAAGTGATTAAACAGCAGCGTGAATGTTAAAGAGCTGACACAAAAAAGTGCTGGCACCTGCCCAGTCAGCTCCGGACGTCAGATTCCAGCGTTTTACCGATGTTAGATTTAAGCTGGAAATGAAAATCAGATTTACGTCAAAACTTGGACAGATGTTGAATTTTGGGTTGGAGATCAAATTTGGATATTTTTTTCGAAACCAAACTTAAGCCGCTAAATTGCAACTTTAAAGGAAGATGCTGGAGTTGACGTTGTGTTTTCACATTTTCAATTAAAAAAAATCTATGTATTGAAAAAAACATGATTGATTTCATACCGAGGTTTGACAGATGTCAAGTTGTCAGCCAGTGCTAAAGTATTCATTTTGACACATTATGTGTTATGAATCCATTTAAACACTCAAGGCTTGCTCCTGAAACAGCTTATTTTAAGATACTGTGTTATGTAGTGGATCTAAATAGACAGATATTGTTACCTCTAACCCCCAAACATCTGAACTGATCTACAATCATCAAACCAAAGATATTTGCAGTAATGTGGATATTACAGAGCTGACACATTAACTGATAGATATGGTAATGTATTTCAATCATTTATCAACATCATTAAAAAACACTTTAGTTCTATTAAATTCAGTATCTTTGTGGTGGTATCGCCTGTATTACCATTTTTTTTGAAGTTTTATTCACTTTATTGAAATTAGCTGTGTTATTATGAAAGTGTGGTGGTGAGGATGTCTCACTTGTATCCGCTGCCTTCAGTAGGAGGGTTTCAGCCTCTCAGTGATGAGTGTGAGATTCCCATTATCCCCTTCCCCCTGAGGCAGAGGACCTTGTAATGGCCTCTGCTTTGCCATATGCTTTGCACTCAATCAAATGAGAAGCAGTGTTCTCCACCTTTCTTTCTTTCTTTCTTTCTTTCTTTCTTTCTTTCTTTCTTTCTTTCTTTCTTCTCTATTAGCAGTAAATGTTTCTGATTTTCTCTTTCTCTCTCCATTACTTCCATCTCTTGTCGGGGTATTTATCTACACTGACTTCAAGTTTTGACTTCTTTGTCTTTTTTCTTTTTTTTACTTGATGGC
>OMNW01014505.1:0-16147 GCA_900303245.1 Selene dorsalis
AAGTTTCTACCACAGGGAGTAAGAAACTCAGACCTGCAAGCCTAGCATGCTAGCATAGGAACAGTAGGCTGGACACTGATAATTCTCATGAATGTCAGGACAAATGGTCTCTGCCTGTCCAAAGTTACTACAGCTGACTGGATACACTGGTGAAGTTGACTCTCACTCTGGTGGTCCTGAGGACATCACACACGTTGAGATGATGGGCTGTACACATGATCCCTGCCCTGTAGCTGCTGATAGTGGAGCTGTGCTTTCTTTTAACATGCATCTTACATATGAACCTTATCTGACAGAGAGGCCTGGTGAGGAGAGCAAATTATAAAGACAGTAGATAGGTGGCTTAGAGTCAACAGCATGTTTAATGAGTGTGTTGGTCAGGAAAACAGAAGAACACCTGCTTAAAGCCGTTCACTTGTGATAAGATCACCTCAGACATACAGTGTACCAGGACTGAACAGGCCATTATGTGGTTAGTACTGCACTGACAGTAGGGGGCAGAACTGCAGCCATTTAGAGGATGCAATGGAGAGGTAAATCACTAGAGCTGGCCTAAACCACAGCAACACTTGCAGAATAGTATGACGACATAGTTGGATCACAAGCTTTACCTTCAAAGAGAAAAGATGAGGGATTCTTCCCAAGATAAAATGTAATCAACTTACCCCATACACGGGGTAGGTTGTGCCACAAGACCACTTTTTTTGGACATGCTATATTATCAACACAGTTATGTTTACACTCATACTGTCTGTTTGTAGGGATGCACAACATCCTGAACTGTCTGAAGATATATTTGTTCACAACAAAACTATAATTGTCTTGGTGTCATGACCCTGAATATGAAAAGTGACTCAGCTTACCCCACTCTCCCCTAATGTAATAAAATGGTGAAAAAGTCTGTGTCCAGTCTCCATCCAAGCATGTAAAGAGTAAAAGCCTATCAAAGACAAGAGCTGATCTTGGTCATAACAGCGTGAATGTAATTGAACATTATTATGAGCACAGGCAGAGGTTCTTCATTGTTCTGCTGACCTTTTTTGATTAACATTATGACGGCAGTCTCTTTTACTGGCAGCTTTTGTGACGGTATAATCAGCCTTTTGTCCTATTGTCACCTATTGTACCAAGGAGGTTTCATTACTGGACTTAAACTTTTACGACACATGCACAGGCTATTCTGTTTAATTAAAAGTGGAGCTGTGCCACAAGACTGGGTAAAAGTCAAGAGATAGTTAAGATAACACTTGCTTTGGGAAATTCACATTGAAGCACAGAGACAGGCCTTGAGGTAAGACAAGAGATAAAATCCTGTTTCAATTAAATTACTAAAAGTCACATATGAAATTACAGAAATTAGATAAATGACATTGAAATACCTCAGATCATATAAATGACTGTCCAAATACTTGTGTTGAAGAAATCCTCTAAGGCAACCATGTGTATAGGATATTCAGTGTATATACATGATAACACACAGTGCAGTGTGTTGGGTTGCGTTAGACAGCAAGTGCACTGAATGATGTGGCCATTGATTGTACATGTGCAAACTGTCTCATCAATTATATGGATTTACATGTATGTATTTCATTATAAGATTCCTTTGTTTGCTTATTAATCGTTGGACGAACAGTGGACAAGTTGTCATGGCTGCGCTTTCTAAAATTTAGAGTCAGGACATGTGCAAAACATTAGTGAGACAAATGCTCCTCACCAGACGGTTACTTGTATTTATTTTGTGCTGTCCACAAGACAGAGTAGTGAGTCCTGTTCAAGCACATCCATCGTGGATGTAATGCATTGCAAACATTTTCCCCCTAATGTCCCTGAGCAATGTTGGGGGGGGATTTCAAAACAGCACATTCTGTTTTAATGGCCACTGACCGTATCTGCCTCTATCTGCACCGAGGTGTCATCTATCATAAATACATCTGTCACGATTTTTTCTGTGGAAGCGACCAAATGATAGCGTCTCTCTTAATCACATTTCCTCACACGACTGTGGGACATACCGACAGTTATTGCTGCCACGAGACATTATCAAAGGGCTTTTGAAAAAATAAAAAAAAAGTGTCACTGTATGAAATAATATTCCAAAACATCTAGACAGAAATCTATAGCTGTGAATTGAGCCTATCGTACCCAACATAAATTCAGTCTCCGACAAAAGAATCTCACCTCATAGTCCATTCAGTCGCTGTTCTGGAGCTTTCGATCGTATCACAGCAGCAGCTGGAGTTTGTGCTGATATCATCATAGCACATCTCACTCATGCTGGGTTAAAAGTAGAGTATCAAAGTTTATTCCTGAAACCAGAAACAGCAATTGACAAAACCAACCAACTCAAAAAAAAAAACAACTGTTTATATCACACATGATCAATCACATCAGATTGTTTCACCAACTGCTGTTTCCAAGGTCGAAACTGAACAAATAAAATGCATCTTAAATTTAATGAAATCAAGGCAGGTGTTGCAAAGATATCTGCAAAAAATATCTGCCAGTTTGGACAGAACAATTGAAATTTCAATTGTTCTGTCCAGCTTGAATCTACTAAAATACAATATGAAATCTTTTGGACTTAAAATTCTCCCATCATTCATTCTTCAAATATAGTTTGGTGTACTTTTAACTAAAGTGTGCATGGACGCAAACAGGATCAAACCAGTCTTGTGTTTACTTGGAAATTTAAGTCAAGACATTAAATAAATCTCAATTATTAACTGAGTGGATTTAACACAGTAGCTACTATTATTACTATCCTTTGGCTTGTAAGCTCACATGTTTGTTGGATGAGTAGCACGGCTGGTTGTCATCTCTCACGCAACGCAAATCTAGCAACAAAAATTCACCCCCTGACAACATGAATGACACCTGTAACATTTTTTGCTTCTTTGTCATTATAATCATGCCTTTTATCAGCCTTGTAGGGAATTTCAATGAATGGATGTGCACTCAACACAAGAAAAAAGCTCTCAGCTGGGTCAGACCTACGGCCACATCCTGTGCATGCGCTGTGTGCAAATGGGGTTGTGTTTCAGTTGTAGAGGGATCTAATGTGTACGTCTGTAGACAGTATCATGTGGAGTCATTGACTGAAACTATAGAGGCAATACCGTCGAACATGCAACGTGTGCAGTGCAGCTCACGTCCTTTCGATTTTTTGAAGGAGACCAGCAGAAAGCAGGAAATAGCTAAATAGATTTTCCCTCATCATTTACTTGCGCAATACTGCACACAACTATAACAAATGAGTTGTGTTATATGAGAAATAAAAGAGGGGTTGATAATGGAAATGATTTTTAATTTTATGTCTCTCTATTAATTTTACTGTCCTGTTGTAAACTGGGTTGTGTAACTGGATGCTGTATGATTATAAGATTCCTGGTGTGAACATGTTTGTTTAATTAATCTCTATAGCTGGTCTTTTATTAAACTGGGCCACTTCTTCATCTCAAGGTTAACCCTCTTTTCAGCATTAACACCAGTACAGATTTATAATGCTAACAGCTATAAAGTGTCAAGGGAGGAGTGGGTGATGCACAGAAACAGTTAGTCCATTAGGGGTGTGATAATGGTTTGGTTGGTGCATTAAGTGTTTGCCCATGTGTACGTGTGGAAAACGTCAAAGCTTCATTTGGGACTGTCTGATGTGATTTAATATCATTGTCCCCTATCCTCTCCTATCCCATATTAGTGCTTATTGCTGCAGTCATACTGTAGCTGTCTCACTGTTTTACAAGAACACAATTTCCTGATGGGAATGGAGGAGCCCAAGTCACTATTTTAATTATAGATTAATCTGGAGGCCAGAGGGAGAGGAGAATATGCTTTGCTAAACAAATAATTTCCCTTTACCGGCTGTGATTCATATGCTGTAAATGTTAATGTGCAGTTACTGCTTTGACTGCACAAACACTGAGACATGATAATACACTACAGGTCTGGAGTGTTTAAAGAAGAGCTAGGGAACAGTAAAATGGAGTTGGCTGAATAGTGTTGTTGGCAGCCAGGTTAAAGAGTTAAATCCCGGCAAATCTGTTTTTGAACATCTGGCACAGGTTGATATTGGTCCTGCTCTTCACTGTGTATTTTTATCGGTAGCTGCAAGAGATTACAACTCAGATCATCAGCACACTGTATACTCAGCTGGCCTCCTCCACCTGGGGCAATCCAAATCTGCCAAAGAACTTTTTTAAAATGAACTTTTTTGCCTCACTGGTCGGCTGCGTGTCTCTAGGGTCAGTGTAACACTTTTGTCCATGCTGAAATATATTGAATGGACAACACTTACATACAGCTTTTCTAGTTATTGACCACTTAAAGTGCTTTACAATGGAAGCCGCATTAGCCAATTCACACACTCACACAAACAGCTCTTTCTTTTACATGTAGAGCCCTCCTGTCATTTACACACACTCATACACTGATAGGACAACCATCAGAGGCAATTTAAGGTTAAGTATTTTGCCCAAGAACACACTACGACCTACTCTATCTCCATCAAAGTGACCCCTGTAATAGTGATCTGATATAAATATTTATGACTTTTTCCTGACTTTTCTCCAGCACCACCATGATGTTAATTTATTTACCTGAAAAACTAATGATATTCCCATCAGCCTTAGCCGCACTGTGTAGAGCTAATAAGAAAATATTTCCCTGTCATACTAAGATGGTGAACATGCTAAACATCCACATCTCAGCCTCCTTGTTGAGCGCATGTTAGCATCCTGAAACTAAAAAAGGAAAGGCTCTATTAGACCCTCAAATAGCTGCTAGCATGGTCGTAGACTCCTGTTGAAAGTGATGGCAGTGGACAGCTCTTATTTTTTAAGTTAAGTGCTTTTAAACATTTGAGACACAGGCGAACTGCTCGGGCAAGATGGCAGCATGAGATATGATGAGAAGCCCAGATGTCCAGTTCTTCAATGACTTAGATCCAGATGTGCGTCACAAAGTTTTCCTTTGGCTGTTGTGCTTGGAACAACTCTTTATCAGCCACCTGACATACTTCAAGTGGCACTCTCAGGCCTTCAGTCAGTGCTGCTCAGTTGTGTTTCATTAGGGACAATTTATAGATCAAATTTCTGCTTACTCTGTACAATCAGCAGGGATTCATTCTTATCTCAGTCAGCTTGGAGATGAAGACGACCAGTCCAGGCAATGAATTGCTGATACAGTAGGTGTGAGATTTCTGCAGTTCCCCACATCCTGGATTAAGCGCCTGTGCTTTTGGTACTTACTCGCCGACAACTACCTTTGAATGACAACTACCTTTTCAAGCCTTTGACATCCCCCATTTCGCTGCTGTTATTTAATTTCAATTTTCTAAGCTCTCGTTCCTTTTCAGGGAATCAGGCTCTTGGTGTGGGTGTAGTGAAACATTGTCCCAAAGAAAGGGTTTATGGTTATGATGAGAAAATATGCACAACATCAAAGAGATGTGTGTTTTTTTTAAAGGTAACATGAGCCACATGGGAATCAAACACACAAACTAAAGGAACCATGATGGGTTTTTTTTCCACATTGTAAAAACAGACCAACAGATTAATGAGCAACTATTTTCCAATTTTTATAGAGCATTTCATTAACAGGGTGTGGGGCTGCTTCTGTCACACAATCTGTCTGTCTTTCAAGAAGCAACTCTAAATAAGCTGCAGGGTTTTTGTCAGTCAAACTGTGAATTGGTCCAGTTGTTGATTCCTCTCAGTCTGTACAACAATGTTGTGATCAATGACATTGATTCTCTACCATGTGGCGAAGAGCAGATGTGGAGCCAACTCAATATGCCTTGTCTTGTCCATCTCTTCTATAACTATTCCCTGGATTCTTTGACTGTTTGGCAGATTAGGTGTCACTTTTAATGGACAGACTGGCAGCTCTCTGCAAGTGTGAGGGTGTAAATCCAAACTCCACCATCCAAACAAAGTGATCTGATCCAGCTTCACATATATTTGTTCATGTGTTTTTTTTTTTAAAGCTATTTGCCACGAGTCAAGCACACTGAATCTGAGCAAACAGCTGAAGTCCAACCCAAAAACTGTGATGAAAATGGACAGCACTGCCTTTGAACAATGTGTTACAAGCTACACTGTTGAAATATTTAACACAGCAAAGGGCCTCCTGGTCAGGCACTCTCATGAAGTGTGTAAACAGATGACTCAGAGCTCCAGGCTTCATCCTCCTGAACTCATAGCAGGTGTGAGTGGTCAGTGACCTGCACAGTTCACTATGTGAAAAAATCATGTAGCTCCTCTGTGTGAGATATTGCTAACGTCTTTCTGCAAAGCATGTAGACCACACACTTGAAGCTTTCAAAACTCCCAACCACATTAATACACACTAGTAATTGAACAGAAGACTAAAAGCGACAAATTGTTCACTGTGATGGATCACATATCTCAAGCAAGTTTAATGTCTCTGCAAATTGGATTAGTGTGGTGATGCACTGAAAAGGATAATGGCTCTGTGGAGAGTAGGGAATCTATGTAAGTGTGAAAATTTGGTAGAATGGTGGTATATGCCTAGAAAACTGGTCAGAAGAATACTTCACTTTTAGTAAACGCCTCATGCTGCTGCGTGATTGGTGTACACCCTTTGGCATCATTGATCAATGTCCACGTAAGATGTTCTTAGATATGGTCCATGTTTTGTATTCCACAATCTAAAGAAGGGAGAATTTATCAGAAGAGAAAGTTTCACAGTGAGATAACAACACTCAGACGGACACAGTCCCTCTGAGAGATAAAATGTTATATCTTTTTTTTTTTTTAGTATTATTCCACTGCGCTGTACCATTCATATTTATTTTTCATTATTTTACAAACAGGTTGCTCAAGGTCAAGGACGATTCACAGTGACAGAGCAGAAGCCAGCTGGGACAAGGCTGACCCACAGTCAGAGAGATCAGCAGCAACAGTCTGCTGTGAATAATAAAACATCACAGTGGAAAGTTTTCTTATAAGACCAATACGTGCTCTGTTCATGTAGTCTGATGTGTATTGTTTATTAAGAGGCATTGATGAGCATGAGCTGTGTTGTTTCTTTACATACCACAAAAAAAATTTGATTTTTGTTTGATTGGTGAAACAGAAAATGTCGCTGCACAAACACAACGTTGAATGGTAGGATATAACAGCAATATTTTAAAATGATCATATCTGAACTCTTTCCAGCCATGTGTTACACTCTATATCGTGTGTCCTAATCAGCAACAAAGTTAAATCTTTGAAAGCAGAGATGGCTAAATTTTCCAAAATGTCATGTCAGGATAAGTGAAGGAGTGGTACCTTGAAATGAACACCTTTGATCCTCAGCGAGTTGCAGTGAGATTTACCATCCTGCCATCAAAGAAGCCTTGCAAGTGAAAAATGTTTGAACTCGTGGATATGTCAGTGAAAAGCCACTTTCATTGCTGACAGATTATTCAAACGGTAATGAGTAATATTTCTGGTTTTTGCATCAAGTGTAGTAAAATGGACACTGGGACACCACAGGATCTTTCCTCATACAAAGAATAATTACAGAGCAGTACATCATCCCTAGTGTATATGATTGGAGGATAGACTCTAAATGTTATATTTACAAAGACTGTAAATGTTAAAGGAACATTGACATTTTGGGAAATGCGCTTATTCTGTGCAGGATTGATAAGAATTTCATGTCTGTGCAGCAGAACATAACACATGGACACCACTTCATATTTTGAAATGCAAGGCAACGGTTGCACTAAGCAGGTGGAGCAGAGGGGAGGTTGTCCTGAGATTGACTCTGTTGAAAGGTCTGCAGTGTTGGTAATTGTCCTGTTCAGGTGACACTGGTAAGAATTACCCAAGAGGCAGTTTCCTTTTCTATTGTCCTTTGTTTATCTAGTGTACAAACGTTTGTGTGTCCACATACAGTATGTGGCCTGTAAAAGGCAATAAATGCAAATTATTATGAACATTATCTCCATATTGACGCAGCTATTACCATTAAGCTCCTGAATTCACAACAGTGGAGTGTAAATGTTTAGCTGGAGGTCAAAATGTGCTACACTGCTAGTGTGAGTTAGTGAGAATACTGGCAAATAATGTACTTTTCTTAGCATTTTAACCACTTAAATGCATAAACATGGTGCACACTCGACTGGGGAGGCTATTACCCAAGACGTCATACAGCAATTGTGACTTGAATTTCACACAAATGATATTGTGTATGATTCAGGGATGTAACCTGAAACTTGTCAGACAACCATGAGGCAGGAATCCTAATTTTGCATTTACATTTATATGTGCCTTTCTATGTTGCAGGGTGACTATATAACTAAGAAACCACCTTGGTACTTTTGAAGTCATTTTCTTCAATGCTGTGTACACTGTAGCCTCTGTGAAAGTAGGAGACAAGAGAGACAACACTGCACGGCAACCTCAGAAAGAATTAGAGACTGAATCACGCAGCAAACATGGAAGACATGAAGGACAAGGCCAGTTTGCTAAAGGTCCTTGGGTGCCTACATGTTGCCTAGGAAGCTAAGAGACTGCGGGGGGGGGGGGAGTTATAAAAAAAAAAAGAAAAGAAAAGTAAAAGGCTGAAACTGCAAAATACTGAGAAGAACAAAGGAAGGGGATGATATTTTCCACCAAGTTGGAGGGGCTGGACAAATGCTGTCTCGTTTGAAAAATTGTACTCTGTAAGATACCTTGACAAAGCTGGAGAAACACAGAGGACCAAACCAAATCCCTGCAGAGGAGGGGGCCCTTAAACATCATCAGAGAGATGTGAAATAGCCTCTATATTCAGCATGAGAGTGCCATTAAATTAGGAGATGACACACTCCAGAGCCTGATATCTACAGTATTTAATCAGTGGTGGAGTTAGGAATAAAAGCAAAAAAAGAAGTGTGTCGGGGGGAAGGTGGGGGGGTTTAAGGAAGAAATCACAAAGCTGCTATAGAGTCTTGTACCTGTAACTTAAACAGCCTCAGGTCCTGCCACAGAGCTGCCAGAGGACACAAACATGGTCAAGATAAAAAACAGAAAAAAGGATGTAAGACACAAAGAGAGCATAAAAGATCAACAAGAACAGCATCAAAATAGGAGCTTAAAATTGAGGTAAAATTTCTCATCCTGTCTAATCTCAAGTCAGTCCTCTTGAAAAATGTAGTTGAGCTCCAGCAAGGTATGAAGGTCAGAGCGTGTGAGTTACAGCTTACAGAACTATAAACCCCTGTCGTCATGGCCTCTCTGAAGGACTCAGTGCAGAAAAAAATGTTGTGCACTTTCATGAACTTGCAGAACAAAAAGGAGACGCTGGTAAAATGACAGCAAAATGGCTTATCTTCAGCTAAATGTAGCTGTTTTCTACACCACCATCTTTCAACAGCCTGTAAAAAAACTGAAGAAAAAAATATCTTATTAATATATTTCAAGGTGTGATAACAAAGAAAATACACAAAATAATACACAATGTGGACTGGTGAGTTATTGATATTTTATTTAGTTGTTATTATTTGTATGAGCTTATGTGTAGTGCAGTAATCAGTATGTCTGTAGTTTGCAAGTCCTTCATGTGAACTACCAGAATGATAAATCAATGGCTGGAAAAAGCAGAGGAAATCTTAATAACGCGACTTTTCCCACATATCACTCTGCTTCCTTCTATTGTGTTTGTGTTCTTCGGCTGTTCAGGCCAAGGTTTAGTATTAAAAGGCCTGGGTGTGATTTGTCTCCAGCAGCTGAAAAATCCATCCCTGAAGTTTTCTCTATTATACTCCCTCCAGCACAAACAGACCTCCACCTACGCCTAGCCTCATATCGATGTGTCTGACATTTTAAAATGTTTGACTGGCACTTCATCATAACTGCAGATTTTGTCTGAAGAGATTATGCCAAGTCTTCAGGACGTCGAGACGTGGAATTTGAACTGAAGGTTATTCAATGAAAATATACAGTTTCTTTATTGACAAAGCAATATTACTATCAGTGTTTAAGCTGGTTTATTAGCAGAAGTTGTTTATAATGCTTACGCAGAAGCACCTTAGGACATCTCATTTAAAATCTGTCTTTGTACATGTGGGAATAAACTGTGACATATGGAAGACAGGTGGGATGGAGGGTTGCACTTCACCCTGTATGGACATCTACAATCTACAGTGCCCAACCTGAAGTAACCTGCTGTGATTTGACAAAGAGATTGTAAAGTTATTATCTTTATAAATAATTATTTTTAATTGTATTTTATTCATTAATATTTTTGTGGCAAGTTTGGCACACCGCCTTGAACAGTATCTGTTTTTAGGCAAACACAAAAACAACAACAACAAACAAAACAACACAGATAATTAACAGACTATTTGGTTTTGAAGCTACAATGCAAAATCTGTCCCAGGTATATTAAAAGTAAAGGTGCAGTGGAGTGTAGTTTAATTTAGACAGGTACAACAGAAAGCTTTGATGAATGCCTTTGATCATTACAACTGAGCCCAAGTTTAATCTTGTGAAGTCCTAAACCCTTTGATTGAGAAATAAAGGAAAATAAAACATTTGGTATTTGCTATTTATCACTGGTGGTGCTATGACTGTGTTTTTGAAGTATGAATAATGGTGTTAAAGGAAACACTGGTATTTTCTATTTAATTATTAATTTCTTAAGTTGTGTTTTAATGGAAATCAGTATGACATGCAACATCTGTCTTGAACTAATCTGAATTCTGTTCACTTACAGAGACTTACAATCCTGTCATTTCCTCTTCTCCCTTATGCAAATACAACAGTTAATGAATGGAAATGCACACCTTTTACTCTGAAAGAAGGCATATATCAAGCTAGTATAAGTAATGATTCTTTTTGTTGTGTTTGAAAAGACACTCTAGTGAGAGTCAAAGTGATCTTTGATTATGTTACGAAACTTTAAATTACAAGCTAAGTTTATGAAACTTTACACAAGCCATTCATTACATACTCTTTGTTTCACAATGAACTGTCAATTCACATGCAAACTGGAAAAAATGTTGTGTTATAATATGAAGGAAAAGTATGTACAGGAGTCTTTGCAGTCAGACACTAAACTGTGATATATGACACATGCAAATATTGATCAGTTATCTAAGTGAGTATTTTGTGCCTGTATCAGACAGCCCACTGTGGGGAGATGACAGGAAATGAAGGGAGAGATGGGAATGTCATGCAACAAAGGCTCCCAGGCAGCCATGACAAAAATTCATGAATGTGTTTTAACCCTTAGTCTACCAGGGGACCCCAATTTTTGCTGTAATCTCAGTATATGTATGTGTTAATTAAAAATATTAAATTAGCTGCATGGTTTAAATTAATGGGTTTGAGTGAATGAAAGAAAGTCGAGGAAATATTTCTAGTTCTTCTTTTTGTACACATATTGATCAGTATAGTAGCAGTTTCTCACATAGTACTTAGGATGTGTGTGTGTGTGTGTGTGTGTGTGTGTGTGTGTGTGTGTGTGTTATCAGATTTCACCATGGATACAGCAGATATATTTCTTGTGGCTGTGAATCATTCTGTCAGGCTAAATGAGTTGTCTGATAATTAGGGTTAATGCATCATCATGCAGCCACTGGTCAGTGGCTGACAACTCAATTTCTCACGTTCCTGTTTCAATCCCATTCAAGTCTCCTTCCACACTGAGTTGTCGTTCATTATTTTTCTTTTTTCCACCATTTTTTTAAGGCTGCCCATTGTTACATATGACACTTAGGAAAAAAAAAGTTTTTCTGATTTAACAGGATCAGGCACTGTTACATGTTTTCTCAGGTGAATGCATTACACTTCTTTTTGATGAGTAATTTAGAAAGCTGACAACATCATGTTATTATACTAATAATGCTTATTTGGAGGCCCAATTGACATGCATGTTTTTGGATTGTGAGCGGAAGCTGGAGTACCCAGAGGAAACCCAAACAGACATGAGGCGACCATGAACAAGTAAGAAGGTTCAAACCCATGACCCTCTCACCGTGATGTGGCAGCGATGATGTGTTCTTGTGAGTACTTGTAAATGGGTGCATATAATTAGATTTTGTGGTTGGGAAATTGTTGCAAGGCAGTTGAATAAAATTGCATCTCAAGTGGTTGCTTTCGCAAGAAGCCTCTTCCATATACTCGTCCTTCTACTGGCAAAACGAGTTGCATTAACCTTTTAAGAAAACACCATCAAATAGCACAGTACGGCCATCAAGCTTTCAAACCGAGGAACACAATGAAAGTTGGAGCCACAGCTAAAATCGTACACATTTTAGATTTAAAAGCAAATCATTACCCTGTTTGCATCTTTTTTTTTCTTTTCCATTAAGAATCAGAGAGAGAAGCAACAACAAAGAAAAGCAAAGCTGTGACATATCTGAGAAATACATGATCAAATAGATGATTTAGTTTGTTTTTTATCTTAGTCTAACTGGATGAGGCATCTTTGGGCAGACTGCCTACTGTCCTAAATGAGTCCAGCTGAGCTCTTAGAAAAAAAGTAATAAAAATAATAAATAAAAACATGATAACATACTGAGCACTGACGTCAGTACAGCCTTGTAGAGCTACTCTCTACATCAATCTAATAATCACTTTAGAGTTCACCATTGGAAAAGTGCTGCCGGTTTAAAAGTGCAAATAAAATTTTTGGTTCAATAGTTATACAATAATATAACACAGTACACTGAGTTCAGTTTAAATGCCAGAAAACTCAACATTATATGCTTTCAAAAGGATGCGCAGATTAGTTTTCCTGCCTAATTTAAGTGGAGAATTAACTTGCAGAATCAATGAGTGGGAGAGACCAAAAGAAGTGTTTTGTGTCCAGGGACACTGAAAAGGCTTTCAGTGCTTCATATTCTGCATAACTTTAACTCACAGTTAACTTTGTTGCATTTTGAGTTGGTTGTCCATGTGATTCGGTAAAAATGAACAAACTAATAGAAACCATATCTAAATAATTTATGAATAGTTTCTAAAGGTAGCGTTATCGTAAAGCAGTACTGTTAAGCTCATTAAATAAAAACAATTAAAAAAAAAAAAGATTATGCAATTTAACTGAAAGTATTCCCAGCTCAGCGCTCCACTGCAGTCTTCTCTTTCAAAATGATTTCATGCCCTAAAACTACAATTTTCAAATTTTCACCAAGGCCATAAAAATACTCACTGTATATTTTGTATAGTGTATATAATAGTTGCTCATTTTCCTTTCTTCCTCACTAAAAAAAAACTCATCAGTAAACGAACAGACTTTTTTTTCCCTTCTGTCTTTTTTTAATCACATATTCTTTTAGACTGCCACAGCTCTGATGAATCACAGGTGCTGGAGAAGTGGAAATGACAGTAGATGGAGGCGATGAAAGAGAGTTGTCAAGTCTGTGACACATGGGACGTAGCAGCCGCCAAAAAATACATTTCTCTGTCTGTGCCAGCGCGGCCATGCTGAAGGCTCGAGTTCAGCAGCACCCATATTCACTATCACCATGGCTGCCACAGTGATGCTGTGTTAATGATTCATTAATGGATTCACTGTTGTTAGCCTATATATATATTCATAACATGTACATTGCAAACATACAGCAGCTATATGTAGTGGACAGACGCATGAGAATGAAACAGTAAAAATATAGTGTGCTAGATTCCCTTCGTCCATTTAAATATTTTCTTTTAGAAGCTGCTTCAGTATTTGTTTTGCCTCATATTTTAAGATTTCATATTTGACTTTGAAAATAATGCAAAAGTAGAAGCTAAATTACGTTTGTATTAATAGACTTGTTATATTAGCTTAACCCTTAATTTTACCCAAACACATCTCTTTAGCGAACATCTTACAATGACCTCAAATATCATCCCAACTAATGTAATACTGATTAATGATTTGATTAAGGAGCCCACTCTATGTGCAACCTGAGGGCTTAATAAAACCTTCCTATCCAATTTCCAGTGGGTCACATATTTCTTTAAGCACAGAAAGAGGAAGAAAAAAGGAGCAGTGGCCCATTATCTATGATCTTATTTTTAATCCTGACGGTGAGTAATTATCCGTAAATACAAGTAACGTAGAATCACTGTTGTTTTAATATTTATGGACCCAGTGGCTTACATAGTTAAAGCACTTACAGCTGTGATTCAAACACTGATTTGCTCTAATTAGCTTGGCATTGTCACCATGTATTGATACTTAAAGGTTTTGCACCAACTGCTGAGGACACCACTTGACTTTGTGTGATCAGAAGTATGTCGTTGTTGTTCATTTGAACTATCTTTAATATCTATTATGGGATTACTTTATGTATTGGGACTGTGTTTCTGGAACTATGGCTACATGATGTGCTTTTTAAAAACATAGTATGTATAATGTCTACAATTACCCAGGGAAGTGTTTGTTTGTCATAAAGACTATGCTAGAGTGGTATACAGTAAAAAAACAAACAAACAAAAAAACAGCATCTAAATCTAACACACACATGTAGTAGTGCTTTACACAGATAAAATGATGTAGACATTCAAGTGAATGCTTGCACAGAGTCTCCAGTGTCTGTGTGAGTATTTGAATGTATGTCTTTGAGAAAATTAAAAGGATAAATAATTTAAAAAGTTCGTGATTATGCTAAATGGGCTCAAACATTCTCATATTGCTTCTTTAATTCAGTAGAACAAAGACATTTATTCTGAAAATCCTCTTGGAACAGCTTGACTATTTTCTAATGTTTATTTTCTTAATGGCAAAATGCTGTACATGGGGACATTTCAAACAGCTGGGGAGAAGTATACACTTTTGTAAAACACATGATGGGAATTTATGCGATATCCATAAACAGTGAAAATCATTTCACTGTTTACCACGGTCTACCATATTTCATGACTCTCGAGAGCCAAACAAATAAACAACAGTGTCCTCTGTAATAGACACATAGACACAGAGACAGACATAGACATAGACATAGACAGATCTAAGTCACTCACACAGCACAGACAGCTCCCCCACCTAAATAAAAACTCTATCACACTGATGAACAACCTCATAATAATCGGCAAACTCCATCATATAAATATGGTACAATACAATACCACTGTCAACCACATGATGATGGGCCTATATCAGTCTTCTCCTCTTTTTATTCTGCTCTCAGCGACAGAATATGCTGCGTTTTGTAATGTGTGGAAAGGAAAAATCCCTCATTCCCCGTTTCTTCACAACACACAGAAGCTACACATTGATACTGAACAGCAGGCCAATATGTGAATGGTAAACAAGCCTCATATAAAGACGAAATCCTGGGGGATTCTTCTGCAAGCACCTGCCTCTACTTAGATAAACAGCAGCGAATCCAGAACAGGAGGGGATGTAGATTGAGGGGGAAGGGAGGATGGATAGGAAGGGATGTGTAGTGCTCTATCATTCAGCAGTGACCGTTTGTAAAATGTCTGATGTAGAATAGAAATTAGATCTTTTGTCCAATTAAGTGTTTGTTGGCCCGGTTAGGTTTCTTTTTTAACATGAATATTGCTTACCAAATACACATGTAACAAAAAAATGCATCTTGTGTTTTATATTGGTCATGTTCGCGTCGTGCCTCTGGCTGCAGTGTCTATTTGCTACTCTGTCAAACCAGCACAGTCTAAATAGCTCAATAACTGTTTTACCTGTCTTGTTCAAACTGTTAATAAAGATTCATGGCTCCCAGAGGATGAATCCTAGCGACATTGATGATTCCCTGGCTTTTCCTCTATAGCATCATTACCTAGTGTGAATGAAATTACTGCACAAATGTTGGATGGACTGAAAATTGGTACAAACATTCATTCGCCTCAAACGCAGCTGTTGTTTGTATTGCTTATAATACTGTTCAATGCTACTTCCTGTTTGAGTGCACTTTGCTAAAAGCTTGGGTTCTTCACTGGCTCTGTGTGGTGTATTGTGCTCTTTGTCTGTATTTCATGACCCATGGGTCAGTTTTTAGTGTTGGTATGATATATATATATATAATATATATATAATTCCTTGAAAATGACATTTCTTCCAAGTGGCTCCAGGTGGGTGATGGGTGGACATCTTACTTTTCCAGCCACCTCCTCAAATGAATATAGATGTGTGCTGTGAAAATGTGCGTTTCAGCATTAGCACCACTCATTATTCAGTGTTAAGACCTTCGTGACCTCTATTT
>OMNW01014505.1:22057-36499 GCA_900303245.1 Selene dorsalis
CAGAACCGGATCCGGGTAGGGGCCACCAGAACCGGAACCGGGACCAGCAGAACCGGAACCGGTACCGGGACCACCAGAACCGGATCCGGGACCAGAACCACTAGAACCGGAACCGGTACCGGGACCGCCAGAACCGGAACCGGCACCACCAGAACCGGAACCGGTACCGGGACCGGTACCGGAACCACTAGAACCGGAACCGGGACCACCAGAACCGGAACCGGAACCGGGACCACCAGAACCGGAACCGGTACCGGGACCACTAGAACCGGAACCGGTACCGGGACCACCAGAACCGGAGCCGGTACCGGCACCACCAGGACCGGAACCGGGACCAGGACTACTAGAACCGGAACCGGTACCGGGACCACCAGAACCGGATCCGGGACGGAACCACCAGAACCGGAACCGGGACCACCAGAACCGGTACCGGTGGACTCACAACTCATAACTCTGCTGCCCTAGTGGGTTCAAAGGACCTGGCCTAGTGTGGGGAGGAAAAGGTGACTCGTAACCCATTACTCTGCTGCCCAAAGGGGTTCTAAGGACCCGACCTAGTGTGGGGACAGAAAGTGGATTCATAACTCACAACTCAGCTGCCCTAGGGGGTTCAAAGTACCCGGCCTACTGTGGGGAGGGAAAGGTGGCTCATAACCCATAACCCATAACTCTGCTGCCCCTTAAATAACTGATGCATGTTTTGTTTTTATTTTTTTTATTTTACTGTTTGGAGGAAGCTTTATCTAGTAGTGCTCTCCTTCCTTCCCTGACCTCTTGGCCACAACCTGACATAATGGCAGGTGTCTAGGTGGCGTCTATTGCAGTAAGAATTCAGTAACTAACCAACACAACAGCTAAAAACTCCATTTATATTAGAGCATGCTTTGGCTCATTCGCTCTCCCAAATTAAATTCATCAACTCACTGTCAAACTTCATCAACAAACAAGTATGAGTCATATTTTATAGCTTATTTGTGAAGCTATGACCAAGGGTGTGCTGTACAGGGAGATAAAACTGCAATGTGTAGACTTCACTTTAAGCAACTTCAGTTTTCACAGTCATTCAGATACAAGGTCTTATTATTGCAGTTACAGAGCAGTAACTTTTTTTTTATTAGCATTTGCGCAGGAGTGTAGTGAAGATCAGGTTTTAGAGATGGAATTAGACTGTAAATCAGTGATGACCTCTACTAGCACAGAGGGAACAGCAGTCTCAAGTGATTACTTCGTAAGGACCAAATACACAGATTATTTCATTTTGCTGACCAAAACAACACTGTGTATCAAAACTACTAATGATTAAAATACATATTATTCATATTATCATCTCTACCAGAGCAATCTCTCTTTTTGTTTGCTTTGATTAAATTCTGCCTTAAATGCTAATCACAACACATCTTAGCAAACTTTAAATGTCCGAATCAGAATAGGACTTCTAAAAGCAACAATATTTCACTGGCAAACATGTTTTGGGGAAGGTATGTTCACTGATGTTGTAGTTCACCTCATGTTGTTTCCAACTGCTGAACTAACCTCCCACTTTGAAACCACACCACCCACATGGGCTGAAATCAAGCAGATGATAGGCAAGGCAGGAGCCACCTCAGGCTCAGTTTGAATGGTGATACCCACAGGGTAGGCTATATAGGAACTGCTCTGGGGTGCCAAAACTACGGTGGAAACTAACAACAGTTTTCTGGAATAAAATAAACCATCCCATCGGAGCAGAGTAGAGCAGTGACCAACCTTCTTTGCAAAAGACCAATATTCCTACAACATCAGTAGGTTCAGAGAAATCATCCTGCTGAACATGGAAGATAGAATGCATTTTAAAAGTTCAAATAAACTACAGAGAAAAGTTCAGTACAGCTGAGTAAAATAAGATTAAAATGTTTAAATTATTTAATTGTTTCTTATAGCATGTCTGTAGAAATGACCCCAAATTAGTTTCACAGTACTTTCATTAAAAGCTGTAGCATGAAAAAATTAACTTGAAGTGCTTTAAACCTGGACCTGACAGATTCTGCTCATTTTAGGTCAGAGGGGAGAAGCTGGCTTCACACTAAAGCTCCCATGCTGTTGACCAGCAAGGTTAGCAAAGGATTGTGTGATTGCCTTACTAAGGTAGTTGTGTGTAAATTGCAACCACAAGCATGAAAACTGAAGGTCAAAATAATGGGCACAGCTTTCCTGGCAGTTTAAGGTTTTTTGCATTGTAGAACGTTTGAAGAATGAAAACACATCAGCACAAACACAGCACAAAACATATTATTCTTTGTGAAACATTTAATAATAGGAAAGTTAACACAGCCCCGTAAGACATATAGTCACATTCACACACTTTTTTCCACACATTCATTCATTTGGTAGAATAAAGCTATGCTGCCCAGTGTGCATCATTACCAAAGCAGGAGGAAGTTCTTCTGGCTTCCACTGTCTGACAACCCTTTTTCCAGATGTCATGTTAGAGGATAAGACCCCTTGTTGCATAAGACTTGCTAAAGACGAGCACATTCGTTGAATTCAGTAGTGATTCACTGAAAAACACTAAAAGTTAAAAAGATGTTCAGTGATATCCAATACTCAGGCTCATTAAATGAGAGGTGAATAGCTCTTATGCAAGGCTGAAATTCTAGCCTCAGTTTAGGTATTTTTGTATGAGGGAGAGAAGCAGAGGCACTATGACATACAAACATTGTGTAACAGGGTCAGTGTGTGCTGCTTAAATTACCCAGGATTTTTTTTAGGAATGTGGAGCACCAGATTGGTATCTTTCTGTCCACAGTACTTAGGAACAGAGCATGTTTCTCTGCAATGCCCCGAGAAAGATAAGGTTGTTTTAATTGACTGATCTCGTCAATATACTCCCACTATTGTTGTCTTGTTTCTGTCCCACATCTAATATTACAAGGGTGCTCATACAACACAGAGGGATCTTCACACATGTTGTAGCCATTTCAGCAAAAAACATTACAGTTTTAGACTAGCGTTTGTACCAAAAATGGCAGGATGCAGCAGCAGGACCATATGAATATCATTACCTGTAAGTGTTTGGTTGAATCTGCATAAGAAAAATTTGTATTTTGTGTGTCTTTGATATGCAATACATTATTATGTAGCAGCAGTCCACACAGTACTTTCTCTATTCAATTTCTGCACTTATCTCTGCACACAGCATGGGATGGTCTTCCATCCACAGGGAGAACACATTGGTGTGGAGGCACAAAGAGGATCTTGTACACCACTTTAATAACTTCCAACCTGCCAGGTTGGTTTTGTCTGTGATGGCAGAAGCCCGCTATCAGTTAGACAGACTGTCAAGACAGACATCAAGTTTTCACGCAATCTCCCATCAAACCTCCCCGCTATACTATCTCTCCTAAACACTGTGCATCAACCCTCCCTGGCAGAATTAGATAGCATTGCAGCCTACACAAACACTGAACCACACAACACACACACACATGCACAGACAGATGAAATCAATGGCTACCTTCCTCCACATCAGGAAATGTTGTACAGTAGGTGGCCAATGGAGGAGTCCACCCACTCACAGGATATTCAATTGCAAGCATGTGCAAATTCATCCCCCCTCTATCTCACTCATCTTCACATCAACTATAAACACACACATATACACACACCTTTGGGCAAGCACTGCTTGTGTGTGCACACCCACACATCTAGACCCAACATAGAAACACACAAACTCATTCTCTCTCTCTCTCTCTCTCTCTCTCTCTCTCTCTCTCTCTCTCTCTCTCTTTCTCTTTTTTTTCTCTGTCTCTCTCTGTCACATAAAAACACCTCATGGTTTAAGGCACACAAAAACACTGCAAATCTAGCTGGATTTATGAATGAACTGAAACTATGTAAAAATGAACGCATTTCCTCGAGGACGTGCATCAGATTACTCTGTAAAACAACATTCAATTTTGTGGCTTCATCGACCTTCCATGGAACGTAGAAAAAACTGGAACATATCAGAAGAATGAGGTGTTTTGGTACTGTATTGCCATTTTCATGCAATTATACCATTTATGTTGCTTTATCTTTATATTTTACCATATTTTACAATTTTGTAATTTTTACTCCAGTATATTTCACTAACATTTGTTAATCAACAAATAAATTATGGTGCATATTATCTGACAGTTTATAAATTATTACTGATTACTTTTACTTTTGACTCCAGTTTGTATTTGATTTGATTTGATTTGAAAATCTTTAATGTCCCTGAAGGGTAATTTGATTTGCAACACAAGTTAAAACATGCATTACAATGGCATCTTTCAACAGACACAATTAGTCACAATAAATAAAAATATACTTATATTTTACTCACTTTTTCAGTGCATGACTTGTAACAGTATTTTTACACTTCGTCCACTTAAGTAAGAGATCTGAGTACTTGTGTCACCACAGGGTATTGACATTCCTTAGGAGAAAAAGTAGGTTACCGTAATCCATTTACACTTAGTTCAATATAGCAGCTATATGTGTGACCATCTGGTGCTTCCACATCCTTTCAGAAGGAGACAGAATCAGGTAAGAGGGATGCGAGTGACTGTGCAATGAACATGAAGGAGTGCAACTGGGGGAGGGGGACCAAGAATATTAACCTGAGAGAGCGAGTCCATCCGCTCCTCCAGGCCCTGTGTTAGACATCACCAAGAGAAATCCGCTCATTAGGACAGCGAGAAACACATATATCAAACACAGATAGCTGTCAGTTCCTCTCTAGGGGATCTGGCTGTGGTATCGCAGAACAGAAAAGCTATGTGTCTAAGGGCCATACACTGTATGTACATGTATATTTACAGTCTTTCCTATTTGTGTGCTGTATAGACTGCCTTTTTATCGTAAAAAGTTTCTCCCATGACACTCTGTAGGAGCAGCTACACTGTCATTAAAACACTCATATTATTAGCTGGGGATTCTTAACAGAGAGAGAAGATTGATTACTTTGAAGCCAATTACTCTGTTGGGAAACGCCATCATTGAGTTAAAGTTTTTACATTATCTGAATTCTACTTATTCAAACATTACATTTTGTCATTGATGTAAACGCTTTCTGCACTATGTAAATAATGTTTGGTTTTTTTTGTCACTCTGGTGGTGCACATGTGTATATGTAATGTCTCATTAATTTCCACAAAGGCAATTTTTCATATGAATTTACTGTAACTTAAAGGATTAAAATCTTCTTCTTCATCATGGGAAACATTAAGATGTGTAAGATTGTTTGATTGTGCTAAGGATATAATAAATCATAGGCGGTATAGTGTCTCTGGGGATGCAGGAAACAGTGGGGCTGTCTCAGGGAAAAGTGTGTTTGTGTCATAGGTTTGTGTGTGATTTTTAATGGCCCGGCTGTCACACAAAAGAATACCTCTGAAACAGATGGTTACCTGAGTGGGAAAGGTCAGTGACAATCTTTCCTGCTCTTTAGTTTGCCCTTGTTCCATGTAGTTTTTTTTTTTTTTTTTTTTTGAAGGGGGGACGTAAGCAGCTACCACTCAGCAGTGCAGACAAAAACACTTAAAATTGTCACAGGAACAGGAGGTGGAGGAAAGCCTGACATTGATGGTGTGAGATCAGGAAAATTGGAGCATGATTGGTTGTGAGACGGCAGGTTGACAGAGTGTACATCTTCAGTGGGGCCTTTTTGGTGGTGATGAATTGCTGACTGACTTGTCGTTATTGCAGGCGATGAAACCTGCCACGGTGAGGTCACCTGCAAACTTGGAGCTTGATGGACTAGGTGGTTGTGAATACAGTCAGAAGTGACATTTTCATTTGCTTTCACTTTTGTAACAAGCAAAGACGTTTTAAAATTAATTGAAAACGTGGGCATCTCTGCTTTCCAAGATCATTTTATCCTGTAATGTTCCTGTCATATTAATTATTCATTGCAGAAATTGGGCACATTTAATTCTTAATATTATGCACTCTTGGAGCCACACTTAACACTGAAATGGCACCTTTATTAATGCCAATTAGAGACACACCTTTAGTAAAGCTGATGAAAACTCTGCAGGGCAGAAACTGTCGTGCTAATTGTAATTTATAAAGCCAGAGAGAGAGCACCCTCTAAACTCAGCCACTTGGTTTAATACACTAATGGATAAAACCAGATTTGGCAGATCCCAGTTGTATCTTAAAAAAGAAAAAAACCCTGATACTGTGTTGGCTCTAAGTGATTAGCTAAATGCGAAATGAGAACAAATGCAAATAGAGAAGAATTCACAAAACAGCTTCAGTTTGCTGCAAATAGCCGAAAGACAACCGAATACACACACTATGTTCACACAAGCACATGCATAGATATCTATGAATGTTCGAGACAAATGCACTAACGCATACATTCATAATGAAATAAACATTTTCAGCACTGAGTATCGTTTCGGAAACACCTGTTACATGAATTAAATCACCATCACATCATGGATACATTACAGTATGCTGCTACACTACTGTAGTAGGTTTCAGAGAGAGGCCTTCGCGTTGATCACCGCCCCACACTAATTGCTGCAGGTGTGTGTGGCTGATTGTTGCGGTGGCAGTGAGAGGCTACAAGCTGCACCTGCTGGAGCAGCTAACCCCACATCTCTGCCCAAATTTCTCTATTTTTCTGCCTCACGTGACTTATGACTCGGTTGGACTCATGTCAGTGTAAAGCAAAATGTACACAACACTTAACTTCTCAACTCCTTACGACTCCAACGCGTCAGGTGTTGACCCCGTGAGGCTGCAGGAGCTGGCTCACCGGTCCGTCAAAGTGAGCATAATAATCGTTTTGGGCGTGCTGATCACTGTGGGGAATGTTGCAGTTCTCCTGGTTATTACTTCATCCGTGGCTGGTTGGTCGAGGAACTCTCGGTACTTTCTCCTCTCTCTCACTGCTGCAGACTCTGCCTTTGGACTGCTGGTCATGCCCCTGAATCTGTGGGTGAGTCTGCTGAAGGACTACACCGAGGGGCCAGATGCTCTGTGTCACGTCGTGGCCTTTTGTAACGCCACCGTTTACTCCACCTGTATGTATACACTGGCTACAATAAGCCTGGAGAGGTACATTGCAGTGTTTTACCCGCTGCAGTATTCATCTCTCATGACAAGGAGAAGGACTCTGCTGCTGATTGCATTTGCCTGGTGCTTCCCTCCCATTTTACTGTCGCCAATATCATTCCCAGATGGCATCATCGAGGTTCATTTTTCTACTGCATCACTGGTGTGCAATCCATCCTACTCTACAAACGTCGGATACTCCCTAAGTTTGACATGTTTTATATTTTTCCCATGCTCCACCGTCATGACGTACGCCAACCTGAGAGTGTGGTGCGCTGCCAAGAGGCAAAGACTAAAACTGCGCAAATACGGATGTGCGAGTCGCAGCAGACACAATGTGGCGTCCAGAGTGCTAGTGCCCGTGATGGCAGCCTACTACACCTGCTGGACTCCCTGCATGGCAGCTATGATCTACAATGGTAAGCAGTACCAATGGGAATATGCTTTGAGGCTGTACTAAAAAAAAAAGGGCATGAAAAGGGACTGTCATTTATTAGAGGTGGCACAAAATAAAGAGATTTAAGGCTTCTGCAGAGACCCAAACTACCAGCATCACAGTAAAAGTCCACATCCACCTGTATAATTTAGAGTGACACTCTTGTTTGGCTCCAGGCTGCACATTTGTCACATGTACTCAAATAACACGACAACAAAAACAAAGGTGTCCATCTCTCAGTGAGTGAAAACTGAATTTCTAAAAACACATATAACAAAAGAAAACTTGACATTTCGAAAGCATTGACCTCGACAAAAATCTGACGTAAGCTTCATCTGGAGAAAGTCATGCTGTTTTATTGCTGTGTTCAAGCCACACATGCTGTGTTTGAGAATATTGTCGCTAATTGATCATGTTGTGAAATCCAGAAAAACTGTTCTTGCAACCTGCTTCAGGTATGGTCAGGTTTTCCAGTAATCCAAAGCAGTTTAGAGATTTAGAAGTAAAGCTTTTGATTCTGTGAAGTTATAGTAATTGGGTACCTATAAGAAATGATATGATCGTTTTTAAAAATCAAATCAAAATCAAATCAAATCAAATCAAATCATTTGATTTGATTTGATTTGGTTTTTAAAAATCTGTGCAAATGGAAAACATAAGTCTGTGCAAATGGAAAACATAAGTCGAACCGGGGAGGTGTCGAGGTTGCTCTATCTTTTATGCTTAAGTCAAATTTCTGTTTTCCAAGGTATCAAAGTGTCTCCAAGGTGTGAAGATTAAAATTACTCTGCATAAGAAATTATCATTTTAATGTATTTCTTCCCTTTCAAATCCTTCCATCAATTTCAGATATGACTATACTGAGAGACATAGCTGTCAAAGGTATTTATATTGTCAGGCATGGATATACTGATTGAAGGCTGGTTTTATGAGTCAGACTTTTTTTTTGTGGACTTTTTCTCATTTACTCCAACTATGTGTGGAGTTAGAGCTGAATATTTTTAGAATTAAAGACCTTTTCCAATGAGGGCACTAATCTAAAAAAACATCTGATATGGATGAAAATCCCCTTTTAATGAAGCCGACGTCCTAACTTCAGCTTCAAAGTGTGATACTGTCCAAACAACACATTGAAGTTGTTGCTCCCACATCCCCAAATCTATCTTAATTTGTAATGCGGTGTACTTTTAGATCTAGGTTATAAATGTTAAGTTGATATTATTTCCCTATTGCCCACCATAGACCAGCCATAGCTAGACTGTTTGTTTTCTTTGTGACCTTTCAGTTATAAAGGTCAAGAAAACGTGAACCACTTTTGTTGCTCTGCTGTCTTGCATTAACTCTGTTGTTGTCATGCTGTGGTTTCCTGCCTTGCTTCAATCCCCACGTTTTGTGCTCCGCAGCAGTTTCAGGTAGCAACGTGCCGGAGTGGGTTGAGTTTGTGGTGGTATGGCTGCCGACCTCCAATGGTTTTCTCAACTGTATCTTCTACTTCTGGATAAACCGAAACTTCCGCAGAAAATTCCATGATGTCCTCCAGAGGAGAATTAGGGCCCTTTGTCCTAAACTGGCTGACTCTCTTGGGTTCTGCAGCACTCCAAAGACACAGTTTGTGTCAGGATTTTTGAACAACAACAACAGTGTCCACGAGCGCTCTTCCAGTGTATCCTCCACATGCACCTTGTTGACCTTAGCTTAAGATGTCTGCGCATGAAGAACACCACTGGCATGGTAAAATACATGGTCAGTAATGTCTGTATTGTCTTATATTGTCTTATATTGCCTGGCTGAGCTGGTCAGCTGAAGCCAAGTTATTGATATATACTTATATAAGGTATCATGAGTAAGAAATAGAGTGATGGTTCACACATGGATTGTAATGTGAATGAGTTAATGCAAAGGCTATGATGAGAGGTGAAATAATCAAAATAATCATTGCACAGTCTCTTATTTGATTTTTTCTTAGTTTTTTTAATTAATTTTTTTTTTTATCCATTTACAGTTTAAGTAGTGTTCACATGACTGGAACACAGGCTTGATTTCTAACTTATTTGGCTTTTTTGTTTTACTCATGCACACAGTGTTGTCAAGATTTGATATACTGTCAGACGGCCTCTTAAACCACCTTTTAGTTATTTTATAGTTAGTCTGTGAGCCAGAAATGCCTACCATTATTCTACTTACAGCTACATTATCAGTCTTTTAATAGTGTCGTCCGTTCCATATTAAGACTTAGTCGCTTAGGTCAACATATTTCACTTCAAACATTTGAGGTCAGTCGATGAATTCATCACAGGAAATTGATATTTTGGCGTATATTCATATGAGACATTTGTGAAGTAACATCACTATCTGATTACAGACACTTTGAGGAATTGAGGCCATCTATTTCTTCTTCAGTTTAAACTGTGTGTTGAAGACCTTGGCATATAACAGCTGGGAGAAGTTAACCTTTAAGTCACATCATTTCAGTGTATGCAAGGGGAAAGTAATTAAGCAGCTACACAGTAGAAAGGTCAGCACATTTGTGCCAGCAAAAGATAACTTGGGTAACATCTGAGGCTGTGGTTGTTTGTTTAGCGATATTAAGACCAGGATCTTGCTCTCAGTATCATCTAATACAGTATGGATTCAACTTGGCAATGCCAGTGTCATCCTTGTCTAAATAAAGCTCCCTGTCATAATGACGGTTGAATCAGATTTAAAGTTGAGGACAGGAGCACAGTTTACAGGAACATCTGAGAGAGAAAGTAACTCAGTACAGTTTAATGCCAGCTGTTTTGGCCTTTAGGCAGCAGCTTGGTGTCACGGTCGTTAAAAGCTGAGCACTGGCAAACGCTTGCAGACATTGTTAAAATGTGTTGAGCAGCAGATAATATCCGAATGCAGATTACAAGGTAAAACAATGTGTGGACAATAACGTAATAATGACCTTGTGTATATATACTTGTTATGTTTATGAATTCCTAATGTTATCAAGAATGAGTAAATAATATTTGATAATGTATTGGTTTATGTATGTGTGAAATAAAGCATTATGCCTTTTGAAACATGTCTTATTTAGTTAATTTTTAGATGAATCATCAGGGGAAAAAACAAATTATTGCATTACAGAACTGTTAAAATTGATAGAGTTTACTGATCAATTGAAACAGACCTGTCAAATGAGCAGTGAAGATTCTCATCTTGTTCAGTGCAGAGCAGGAGCTGCTCCACCTTAGCAGGTGTAATGATGCAGGCTATTTACCCCAAGTGAACATCACTGCTTTATGATGCTCCACATGTGTCTCCTGGGGTCAGATGTATAGTAGAAGTGCAATAAAAGCAGAAGTAGATGATGTTGACTTGTTTTTCTAATAAATAGATTTTGTTATGATTCATCATTCATTCATCCGAATTTCATTTGCCTTTGTATCATTCAAACACAAAATACCCAACATAGAGCTCAGAGATATGAAGAGCAACTCATTCAACCAAGCGTTTTGTCTCTTTAGTCTGGTACAGCTCTTAACTCACTTGTAAAGACTACTGCACTTTGCTGTGATAATAAAAAAGTCTGTCATAGTTGTTGGTGGCCATTATATGGACTGAGAGCATGTTTTCTGAGGACACTCTTACTTTTGATAAGGAGTGTAAAGAGAAAACTCAAAGTTACTTTATCTACAGACTTGGCATTGGGTTTGGATAATGTTTGCACTCACTGCTCAGTTCTATTTCATGATAAATCTAATGCAATGTCTTATGATGAATTATTTGAATTTGATTATGCTAATTACTACCTACTAGTGCCATTGTTAGATAACAGGTTGAGCCAGAGGTATAGAGTTAAAGATCATAATGCTTCTGCATAATGGATGGGTACAAATGTGACTGTGTGCTTGGTGATGAACAACAACAGAACAACAAGTTTGCATTTATATATAGATGAGGCCAGCAACTCATTTGCAATCAATTGCAAGTTTCACAAAACTGAATTAGCGAAGAATGAAATCAGAAAGAAACAATAAGACATATTTCCTTCATGTGGTGATGCTTATGCGGTTTGTAAACTTGTGATGACATTTGAGAGAACCTTTTAGGCAGTTGTCAGGGCTGCGAAATCCACCTGGGATTTCCTCCACAGACAGATAATCTGACACTGGTTCTGTGGATGTCAGAGCTTCTCTGCTACTGTCGTGTCCAAACATACCTGAAAACAAAAACTGAACGATTTTAACATAATCTTCTAAAATATATGTACTGAATACACATTCCTCGAGTAGGAGATGTTCTCAGATCTCTCAAACCACTTGATTACACACAAGATTATGTTTAATCCAGCTGGATCCATGTGTATTTTTCCAGTCGTCTGAGATTTTTGCAGAACAGGTCTCCCAGGACACTGACTGGAGTGCTGTGCATTAGCAGTCTCAGCTCTCCTTGAGGATGGCTACTGATAGAAATGACAAGCGATTTGGTCATGGTGAATGATGTCCATCTGAGGATTTCATATACTCCCACAGATACAATATGCTGTCTCATAAGAGCTCATTATTCTGTCTGGTCATAATTGCTGCCACAGTGGGCAGACATGGACGTAAAATGGCCAGTGGCTTAAATGCTCTTTGGATCCAAAACTGAGTAAAAAGCCCCTGGTGTAAAATATTGTTGCTCATGAACACTGCTTCCAAACTAGTGCAAAGCTGTTTGAGGCTCAGGAACAGGTGCAAAAACCAGCCTCGTGCCAATTTAGTTAGTAAATTGTGTTTAGAAATTACTTCAACCCATCTCACTGCACATGATTTTTATCAGTATCACACTATCACGATAATATTGTGGCAGGTTTTTGTTTTTCACAATTGCATAATGTCTGTGCCTCCATGTGTGGCAGAATTGTGTTTTTTTTTTGTGTGTGTGTATGTTTACTGTTGTTCCATGTCCATGAAAACCTGGAGATAACTCCTCTGATTTGTGTGATGAATATATTAGTGTGGGCGCGGGAGTCAGATTAGCCATTTTAAAATATATTGCATTTTTTTCCCTTTTCTCTGTGAAAGGATAAATTTTGTAAGACATGTACCAGTATGAATAACTTTAGGTTATAGTGCCACCTTATGTTTATGATAAGTATGGCATGGTGAAAAAGGAAAAGACCTGTTTAACAGCTATACATGTATAATAGTGTCTGTGTGGCTGTGGTGGTGTTTATTGGAATAAACTGCTGTCATTTATAATCTTCAGTATGTAATGATTTGATCATGATTTTTTTTTTTTTTGCATGATTAAAATTTCTCCCTGTTGTTTTTTATTTAAAATTGTGGTATTGATGATTGATCAACACAAACACAGTTGTAAATGCAATATTGGCATTGTGCAATTTTTTTTTCCAGATAAGCTAAAACTCCTTATTCTTTTTGAACAGTCTGATCACCTGGTTCCTAAAATATCCCACCTGATTAAAAAGGATGAATCAATGGGTGTTGATTTGTGCTTGTTGTGGTCATGTGGTAAGGGCTCTTATGTAGGTTACAGATGGAAGGGCTTTAATTTCAATCACTGCATCCTGCTCCTCTCCACAGGATAAATAGCTCAGGGGAACAGGCATATGCAGGATTCAGGTGTTATTGAGTTTGTCCCAGTATTGCACTATGAAATGGTTACCTAAGAAAAACAAATCAGAGTGTAAGTGCATAACCACATTACCAGCCAGCAAAATGCAATTTTTTACCTTGAATCACACCGGCACGATGATTACATTTTTAACAGGGCAGGAGAATATGAGGCTTGTTCAATCATCTTCCTCTGTTCCACTCACCCCCTTGTGAGGTATAAAAAGTGCATGACATACAATTGTTGCTTACCACAGTGTGTTAGCATGAGGCAGTTATTTTTAATGCCATCTTTTAAGTATACATGAACATCCATCTCAGTTACTGTAGCCTAGAGCAAGGCCGCCGAGTGAAATTAAACCCAGCTGTTAAATTTTTCATATCTGTTTTCCTTTCAAATTAGCACACAACTGTCACAGCGCACTATCCATTATTGGGTTCATGAATTTTTAAAGGAAAAGGAGACCTATGTGCCAGTGGTTATTTACCAGTACAAAGACTTTGTCATTTTTGTCATAATTATCTGAGACAGACCTGACAGTATAAGGACGTAAGTGGTGACCACATAGGATAGCCACATACAACATAGAGGCCTCATCTAATGGCAAAGTGATGAGTGTGTTTGTGGCTTTGTCTTCTGGGCTACTACCATTGAAGACATCTACTGAGGCGGACATCCAGACTGTCCAGCACATACAGGTGTTCCAACTTCACTGCACTTGCTTGTGCATTTTATGGCAACAATGATAGCAGAGGTGGGACTTTGTATGTATTCTGGTGCAAGACCATATGATGTTTTAAAAAAAGAACAAATGCAGAAAATTAAAAAAAAATTGATACAGAAGCTGAAGGTAACCAATGTAGAGACTTTAAAACAGGTGAATTGTGTTTTCTTCCTCCGGCCATGGTCAGCACTCAAGCAGCAGAATTCACAACCATCTGAAGTTGGTTTATAACATCTGTCATGTCTGAATAATTTATAAGCAAATAAAAACAGTTTCAACTGGGATTTTAATACACTGCATCTTAAAAGTAACACTTTAATCAGTCAGGCATTGAAATTACATACATTTTTGGGCTTTGACTGATTGATTGATTGATTTGACTGATTGATTTTTGTTTCATTCATTTCATCAAGCTCAGCTGCAATACTTACCTCAGTCTTGCATAAAAGACTGTTTTATACAGTCAGTGTTGGCTCTGGACATGGAGCATTTTCTCTTTTCTTTCTTTTTACTGTTATATATACTGAATTTTCAAAAGGACAGATAACTAAACAAACCTGAAATAAGCATCATCCCATACTGTGGTAAACATAAAAAAATAAAATAAAAATAAAAAATCATTTTT